>RCUC01109752.1:0-15587 GCA_003697995.1 Taxidea taxus jeffersonii
AAAAAAAAAAAAAAAGCCAAATTTGTTTTACTATTAAGGACTG
Organism: Taxidea taxus jeffersonii; assembly: GCA_003697995.1. Taxonomy (NCBI): domain Eukaryota; kingdom Metazoa; phylum Chordata; class Mammalia; order Carnivora; family Mustelidae; genus Taxidea; species Taxidea taxus. The sequence continues at coordinate 44 of RCUC01109752.1, forward strand.
AAACTATTTTAGATATACACATAGTTTTAATACTTAATAATACTTAATAATAGTTTTTGGTATTCAGGTATTTTTAAATTTTTTCCAGATATTATACTAGAGAGCTAACTCAAATCATAGTACAAAAGGGGCTAGAATTACTACTAACAACATTATAGCACCCCTAAGTGAATCGGGAGGCTCTTAGAAAATATTGTCACAAAATGAATAAAAACATAAATGGTTTAAATATTCCTACTGTAAAATGTAATATATAACTGAAATATTAGGAAAGACAAATACTGTTACCTAATCCCAGAGTGCCATAAACAAAATGTAAACCACTCTGATTAAATTACTAACTTCTGCCAAACATTTGCTGATTTGCCTTTTGGTTATGCAGAGTTTATTCTGGTTACATAAAGTACATTGTTTTTTGGGTTTTTTTTTTTCGGTTGGTTTTTTTTTTTTTAAAGATTTTATTTATTTGTTAGAGAGAGAGTGAGCACAGGCAGACAGCAGACAGAGTGGCAGGCAGAGGCAGAGGGAGAAGCAGGCTCCCTGCTGAGCAAGGAGCCCGATGTGGGACTCGATCCCAGGACGCTGGGATCATGACCTGAGCCGAATGCATGCTACTGCCTACTTCTTGGCAAAGGCATAGTTCCTAATCAAAAACAATCAAACAATCTGAGCAATTACTCTTCTGCTGCAGAAAATATTACCTTCTGAAGTGGCTGAAGAACTATTTCCCTTTCCCACATCCTTTTAGTATTTTCCCTTTTATTCAGAAAAGGTAACACCCTAACAAAGAGGCCCTGACAATGGCCTATTTCATCCTTGCATGTACATTCCCAATAAGTGATATGACAGGAAGAGAGAGATTAGGGAAACCTGAATCTAGATTGCATGTTCCTGAGAATTACTATCTTTCTAGGAATTGTATCTATCACAGCATCAGGGTAGTAGGGTTTGGGGAGTAGTCCACCTAATCCAACAAAGGCAAATGAATATAACACCTACTCAAAAATAGAAACTGTATAATAAAAATCAAATTTTATCTTTAAGGGAAAGGAATTTCAGAGGCCATGTCAATTTCTAATTACTCCAAGAAGAGAAATTACGCACACTAAGCAGTAACAGCCACAATCACAGAGTGCCTGGAAAGTAAGACAGGTGCCTTAACTAAAACTTCATAATTTCAGCTTAAGAAAATTGTTGTGGAGAAAGGGGAACCTTCCTACACTGTTGTTGGGAATGCAAGCTAGTGCAGCCACTCTGGAAAACAGCATGGAGCTTCCTCAAAAAGTTGAAAATAGAGCTGCCCTACAACCCAGCAGTCACACTACTTGGTATTTACTCTAAAGATACAAATGTAGTGATCCAAAGGGGCACTTGCACCTGAATGTTTATACAGCGATGTCTATAGTAGCCAAACTATGGAAAGAACCTAGATGTCCATCAACAGATGAATGGATAAAGAAGATGTGGTATATCTATATATATATCTATATCTATGGATATATATATGCATATATATATATAATGGAATACTATGTAGTATTAGGAGTACTATGGCATTATATATATATATAATGGAATACTATGTAGCCATCAAAATAAATGAAATCTTGCCATTTGCAATGACGTGGACGGAACTAGAGGGTATGCTGAGCAAAAGAAGTCAACCAGAGAAAGACAATTATCATATGATCTCCCTACATGAGGAATTTGAGAGGCAACATGAGGGGCTTGGGAAGTAGGGAAGGAAAAAATGAAACAAGATGAGATCGGGAAGGAGACGAACCATAAGAGACTCTTAATCTCACAAAACAAACTGAGGATTGCCAGGGGGAGGGGGGTAGGGAGAGGGTGGTTGGGCTATGGATGTTGGGGAGGGTATGTGCTATGGTGAGTGCTGTGAAGGGTATAAGCCTGACGATTCACAGACCTGTACCCCTGGGGCTAATAATACATTATATGTTAATTTTAAAAAAAGAAAAAATTAAAAAAAAGAAAATTATCTGCTATATTTGTTCATCATTAGCATTTCATATAGCAAGAATGAACTGAAATCGTCCTATACAAATGCCCCTCCTTCTGAAGCTCTTTGGAAAAAAGGAATCCTTTCAACGTCCACATGAATGTTAGTTTTTAGTAAATCTCATAGTTTCAAAGTATTTTTACAGAGAAATACTGGCACATACAGGAGCAGTGGCTTACCAGAATATTAAAAAGGTAGACAGCAGTTCATTTCTTAAGAAATTATTAAAAATAACTACTTACACAAGTGAAAATATTCCTAACAACTCCCTACTGCAGTTTACATCTCTCTACTCTGATCTTTGTTACCATTCATAACACTAATTAATTTTTAGTCAATAATTACCGAACTTCTAAGAGCGCCATGACATTAACTTCTCACTAGAGTTCCTCTCCTTTTTGAACACTCCAGGCCAAACCTACAGGCCTAGAGAAGCCCAGGAAGCATAGAAAATTCAGATAAACAAATCTGGCAGCACTCACCAATAAACTTCTTGTACATGGGTTTCAGTTAACATGGCACATGTTAGTCAATATGACATTAAATCAAACTAAAAATATTAGTGCAAAGAATAAATAAAGTTTCTCTGTAATACTTCTCTTATAAATAGGTTGGCCTTGTTCTATTTAACAGGTAAGTTTCTAAGACCGTGAAGGGAATCAAATATAAATTTCTATAATTCATTTTGATGTTTCAGAAATATCTAAATTTAATCATCAAACCTGTAGGATGTCACCTCTCCTATGTATATACTATTGTAAACAAATGCTAAAGTACCCAAGAAGAGATCACTATGCAGATAAATCCTGCAAAGAATCTTTCTTCCTCCTGTTTCTTATAGAAATCCTGCTACATTCCTCAAGATCTAAATCATAGGACATGTCCTAACAAAAAACTTCCCCTTATGTGCCTCTACCAAAGTAATCAGTACTCCCATTTTTACCAGAACATGTTGCTTGTATCTCTAGTAACATATTTATTTCACCCTACCTCCTAATAAATATGTTTATATGTCTCCAACTGTAACAGCCTTTGCTTAATCTTCATTATTCATATTAAGTCCACACAATTTCTGAATCACAGACAGCACTTAATACATCTTATATACATAAGGCAAGAGAGTACCATATCATTTCTTTGTTAACAAAAGTTTGGTCCTTTCCAAAACTTTTTTTAATTTATGACTTTAAGGAATAGGTGTAAGAAATAAGATCCCTCTTTCTCTGCCACCAAAATCAGCCCCTACTTCCCAACTTTCTTATTACTCCCAATGGCAAAATGACTGAGACCTTATAGTCTCCTATATGGGTTCTATCACCTACACTGCCCCATCTTGCACCAATTCCTCCATGATACCTTCTGCATTTGTTGCCACTAATAACATCCCCTTCCTTTGCTGTTATTGAGACTATTACAATAGGCAATTGATTACACAATCAATACTAAGATAGATATAATAACAGCCTCAAAATAATGAAGCAAAAAAAAATGACAAACATATACATAAAGTAAATATCTGGATATTTTAGCCATCCTCTATCAGTTACTCATAGAGGTAGACAAAATCAGTAGGGATACAGAAATAACCAGGGACAGAGAACATTATGAAACAGTTTGGCACAATTGATAATTATAAAAATATTTCACAATAAATGCAGAACATAACTTGCTTTTAAGTACACATGGAAAATTGACTAGGACAGACCACATTTGGGGCCATAAAACAAGTCCTGGTAGATTTCAAAGGATCAAAATTATAGCGAGCATATTCTAAGACCACAAGGGTATTAAGTTAGAAATCAGTAATAAAATATGCAGAAAACTCTTCACATAATTGGAAACTAAGTAGTATACTTCTAAACCTCCCCCACAGGTCAAAGAAGAAAGGGGAAATATCTTCTAATTTAAACTAAATGATAATGAAAAGATGACACTGAAACATTTGTGGAATACATTTCAAGTATCACTAAGATAGAATTTAGAACATTAATGACAACATTAAGAAAGAAAGGTATTAAAATAAGGCTTATGACTTAAGAATCCAGAGAAAAAAGCAAATGATACACAAAGTAAGTAAAAGATGGGAAATTAAAAATAAAAGTAGAGGTCAACATTAAAAAGACAAATAGAAAAAAATTAAATTCAAAGTTGCTTCTTTGAAAATATTAATAAAATTAAAACCCTCAGCAAGACTTATATAGGATAAAAAAAATTACCAATATCAGGAATATAATAGTAAGGATGAGTATAGATCTTACAGAAATTAAAAGAATTTAAAAGGGGATAGCATAAGAAATTTTAAGCCAACAAATTTGACAACTTAAATAAAATGAGCAAATATGTTGAAAGGTACACATTAATAAAACTGGCTCAAGAAGGAGAAATTCTGAATAGCCACATAGCTATTAAAGAATTTGAGTTTGAAATTTAAAGCCTTATCCAAATGAAAACTATGGGCCCAGGAGGCTTCATTAATGAATTCTATCATGCATTAAAAAATAATAATAATACATACTATATACAAATGTTTCTAAATGTAAAAGGGAAACACAACTTATTTTAAGAAGTCACTTATATTAACATTCAAATCAGATAAAGACATAACAAGAAAAGAAGCTACAGAACAATATTCCTCATGAACACAGATGAAAAAAAAACTGTTAATAAATCGAATCCAGCCATATATAAATGGGAAAATACAATTTGATAAAGTAGAGTTGATCCCAGGAATATAAGGTTAGTTTAATATGTACTGGAGGTCCCATTCAATGGAAAGGAAAGGAGAATAGAAGAAAGAAAGGAAAGGAGAAATGAAAGGAAAAGGGAGAGGAAAAGGGATAGGAGAAAGAACGGGATGGGAAAGGAGAAAGGATAGGACAGGGAAGGGAAGGGAAGGAGAAAGGAAAGAAAAAGAAAGGAAAAAGAAAAAAACTCACCAGGAGAAGCAAAAACTGTCCTTATTTATAGGTGATATGATTGTGTACCAAGAAAACCCTAAGTATTAAGAAATCAATAATAACAAAAACTACTACAACTAATAAATGAGCTAACACAATTAAAGAACATAAGGTTAATGCACACACACAAAAAAATCAATTGTATTTCTATATACTAAAAAAGAATGTTGGAAATTCAAGTTTTAAAATGTCATTTAATGTAACATCATAAATCAGAAAAAAATTAGGAATAAATCTGAAAAAATTGTCTAAGACCATCTGTTGAAAAATACAAAATATCCAAGAGAAAAGTTAAAAACTTAAATATGTGTATAGACATACCATGTTCATGGATAGGAATACTCAATATCAAGAATGTCCATTCTTAAATGTGTACATTTAACAGTCTTATTAAAAAACTAGTAAATTCCTTAAAAAAAACCTGACAAGCTGATTTTAAGTTGCATAAAGGGATTCAAGTGCTCTATGAATACAAAACAAACAATAAATGTTTATTAAATTTGCATAGTAGAAATAAAAGAATCATATTGAGAAGTTATAACATTTATAACTTATTTTCTGAAGCTTTTATGAAAAAGCTGGGCATTTAAACATAATTATTTCAGTGTAGAAATATTTGGTTCTTTCTTTTTGGATTTGTCCCCCTAAGAGTTATAGGTATTTATAATATACTACTGCATTAATCCCTATAAAAAATAATTTACTGGGTGATAATATTGATAATATTTACCAAAAGAAAAACCAGGTTGCAATCTAGTATTTGTAAATAATCTATTAACATGTACAGAGAGCAGTGTTTTATCTATAAAGTCTGTAATTAGATTCTATTGCACTATCCTTTAAAAAATTATATACTTTTTATATATCTGTATATATATCAGGGCATCCTCTGACTTTTACTACTGGCACAGTTTACATCTTTCAATTGCACTGTAGCAGCAGTTCGCAATGGATGGTTTGGGGGTCATCCAAGACCCCTTATTAATAATACTAAGATATTACTTGCCTTTTTCACACTCAAGTTCTCATAAACACAGTTCAGTTTTTCCAGATGTTACATGACATGGAATATTAAAACAAAATACAGAAGCAAATACAAAATTGCAGCTGTATTCATTTAAGACAGCAATGAAAGATATTTACGAAAGTGCAAAACAAAGTCAATATTTTTGTACTGGAACTAGTTAAATGTCATTAATTTTTACGTTAATAATGAAAAAGGTTTATAATTATTATTTTAAAGGAATTAATATTTTTAAATGCTCAGTTTTAATTTTTAACATGGTATATATTAATGCATATAATATACCTTGATTAAAGCTCTTTGAGTTCTCAAAAATGTTAATGAATGTAAAGTGGTCCTGACACCCAAAAATGTCAGAATCACTGCATACAGCAGTAATTTTTAACTGGTACCTGTAGAAGGAATAATCCTGATAAATAAAATGAAAAACCAGAAAAAAAATATTTTAGGGGGCTGTTATATGTTAATGTTTTGTTTTTCTTAGTGGGACACTAAATTAAGTCCCTTTCTGGTTCTTAAATTAATAAAGTTACCAACAATAAAAAAGGCCTAGGCCAACACAATATAAGAAACACATAGGATTTCCATACATAATGCTGTTTTTCTTCTTCCCATCATGATGTATCCCTAGTAGAACCAAAAAGAAAAGCAGTTTTTCCAAACTTCTTATCAAACCTTCAAAGTACTGCCTACATATTAAACATATTAAACCCTGCCCCTGCTCTCCCAAACTCTTCTTCCCTTACTCTATTGTTTTCACCATTGTGCTTATAACCTTCTAATACGTTAACAATTTATACTTTATGTTTATTTTCTGTCACTCCACTCTATATAATGTAAGCTAAATAAGGGGATTTTTTTGGTTTTATCCATGATGTGTCCTCAGCACTTCTAATAGTGCCCAAGACAAAATTGGCACAGAGCAAATATTTATTGAATATATTAATGACTTTTCTCCTGAAGTAAAATATAAACTTCAGCATTTTACCAGGGAAGAACAAATGTCTGACCACATTAATACTTGAAAATGGCAACAAAGTGCTATCTATACAGGAGAGATGCACTAGCTGAAGGAAAAATTCTCAGGGTGAACAATTTTCTCTTCTGGAGCCAGAAATGAAGAAAGATAGGGAGTCGAGAGAGGAAAGGAAAGGGATTCAGAAATAATCCAAAGTAGGGACAAGGAAAATAGGTTTTTCTTTCAAATCCTAGGATTCCACAAACACAAGCAAAGAAAATAAGAGTATGAACAACTAACACACCTCTTTTCTCTTGGTGTATTTCTTCCAGAAGCTGCTCTTGTCTTTCTATCTGTTCAAAGAGACACTGGAGCTCAGATTCCTTGTTTTCTGTCATATTCCTCAGCTGTTGTCTGCACAGTATCAGCTGGTGCCGCAGATTTTTTTCTCGGTTTTCTCTCTCTTTTAGTTCCTCACAGAGCCACTGAAGTTTTGTCTAAAAAAAAAAAAAAAAAATGATATGTATATATCTCATTTTTTAAAAATCTAGAAAACAGTAACATTTCAAAACAGGAGGGAAAAGTCATGATAATCTGAACAAATATAAACAATAACAAATTAAAGCAAAACAAAAAAGTACCCACAATATTTTAATTTGATAATTTATACTAGTTAAAAGTTGGTATAACAACTAAGCCATTATTATCTTGGATTTTTATAAAATATTTGATATTCTCTATCATCTTTGGAAAGGCAATACTACGGAAAAATTTGGCATACTGAACTTGCAATTATAATACAATTAGCTCCCTAAAGGAATATATAAGGCAGTCTAGTACATTTTTAAGCATTTTTAAAGTAAAAAGTACTCCAAAATAGAATGCTCAACAGACTGGTCACAAAAGGGAGCTTGAATTTAGAGATTTTTTTTCTTCAAAAAAAGACATCAAAAAGAATGAAATCTTTCCATTTGCAATGACGTGGATGGAACGAAAGGGTATTATGCTAAGCAAAGTCAGTCAGTCAGAGAAAGACAAATACCATATGATTTCACTCATATGTGGAATTTAAGGAATAAAACATATGAACATAAGGGAAGGGAAGGAAAAATCAAATAAGATGACAAAAGAGGGAGGTAAACCATAAGTGATGCTGAACTCCAGGAAACAAACAGGGTCGTTGGAGGGGAGATGGGTGGAAGGATGGGGTAACTGGGTGATGTTAACTACATTGAATTTAAATAAATAATTTTGAAATAAATAATAATAATAATACCTCTTTAAAAAAAAGATAAAATTTCTAGGTTTGGCTTCTAAAAATTGCATATCCCCAGGGGCCCAGCTAATCATGTAGAGATATTCTATACAGTATGAGGGACATAAAGTTAGTTTTTGCCCACATTTAGAAGACTAGGAAATTTAACTGAAGCAACTCTTTTTCACAGACTCTAACCTCACTATCTTTATTATTTAGATACTTAGGGATGAGGAAAAAAAAAATTTTTCATCTTCACTAGAACAGGATTTCAGTCAGCATTTAGGACCTTCACAAGTGAGGGTACCCTTCCAAGTCTAGCTGATTTTAAATAATATCTAACGGTCTGTATTTCAGTAAGAAGCAAAATAAAGGATGCAAAGGGCCAAACAGAAAAATTAGGTTAAGCTAAGGGTAACTTTCCTGAAATAGCATTCATCAGTAAGCAAGAAAGTTCTAGGCCTCCAGAAATCTAGGAGGTTCTCAGGATATGCCACAGTATATTAAAACAGTCTGTGATTATTAGGCAAACAATGAATAGAATGTGAATGTGTTAAGTGAAGGGAAATCATGCTTGTAAAAGCAAAACCTAAGATCACATTTATTATAAATGCTCATCAAAAACGAAAGAAGGACTGCATAGAAGTTCCACTTCCAGAATGAGGGCTTGTGGAGTTCTACAAAGCTGCTCTTAAATGAAAATGTTAGGTAGAAGCTAGATAGATATGAGCAGTGGAAGGAACACACCCTGTGTGACAAAATCTCCACTCCACATTCCAGAAAGTTACTGTTCCCTCTTTCCCCAGTTCACAGTCAAGTTATATGGTATTGTGGCATAATAAGAAAGATACATGGTCCTTGTCTCTAATTCTTGGCACAGAGGTCCTAAAGTCCCTGGAACTTCCAGAGTAAGAATGTCCTTTGTTATTCATAACAAGCCCATGGATCCAATCAGAGTTCATGCTAATGAGGTTGTTTAGGGTGGGGTCAGTGGACAGCCTCAGGATGGGCTGGTGACTAGGGATTTGGAACTTTCACCCTACCCTTCAACCTCTAGGAAGTGGGAACACAGGAGGCCACCGGAGACTAAGTTCTATTAAAACTCTTGAACAATGAGATTTAATTAGCTTCCACATCAATGAACAAATCACTGGAGTGCCAGGAGTGTGAAATACCCCCAGACTCTATGCAGACTCTTTGAGACTTTACCTTATATAACTTCTTCAACCAGCTGCTTATTTCTATTCTTCATAAATAAACTGGTAATAGTAAGCAAAGTATTTCCCTTAGGTCAGTGAGCCATTACAGCAAATTAAGCCTGAGGAGAGAGCAATGGGAATCCCTAATTTGTAGCCAAGTCAGATGGAAGTGTAAGTAACCTAGGGATCCATTATTTATGGTTGGCATCTGATTTGGGTGCAGATGGAACTGAGCCCTTCATCTGTAGTATCTACTAACTCTGGGTAGTTCATGTCAGAGCTGAATTAAATTGTAGGACATCCGGTTGGTGTTTGCAGAGAACTGGAGAAATCATCTCATGTGGAAAACTCACACAGTTGGAGTAATAAATGCTGTAGAAACAGAACATAATAGTAGGTATTGCATCGAAAGGACAGACCACTAGGATTTTTTTCATTTTCATAGCTCTAATCTGCGTAGGCTAAAGTCCTGGCAAGTCAGTGGAAATATGAGGGATTCCCTCCTCCACCATCGCTGAAAGGGTAGCCACTCTACCACAAACACAGAAGCCAAAATGCCATTTACAATTAGAGCAAAAGCCATGTAATCATATCAAAAGGTTCAGAAAAAGTGTATGATGAAATTCAACACCTATTCACAATAAAGTCATTCAACAAACTAGGAACAGAGGGAACTTTCTCAACCTGATAAAACGTATCTATGAACAACTCCTATTATTACACGTAATGGTTAAAGACTGAATGCTTTCTCCCTAAGATCGTGAACAAGAAAAGAATGCTCTCTTCACTTCTAACATTGTATTAGGATAACCTGGAAGGAAAATTATACAGGAAAATATCAATATACATAAATTATTTGTATTTCTACACACTTGAATGATCAATCCAAAAATAAAGTTAAAAAGACAATGTTTATAATAACATCAAAAGAATATTTAACATACTTTTTAAAAGAAGTGTAAAACTTACACTCTGAAAATTACAAAACACTGTTGAAAAAAATTAAAGAAGACCTAAATAAATGAGAAGATACTCCATATGAACATATATCAGAAGACAATACATTTAAGATCGAGACAGTCCCCAAACTAATCTACAGATTCAAAGAAATGCCTATCAAAATCCTCACTGGCATCTTGGGAGAAATTGACAAGGTGATCTTAAATTTCATATAGATATTCAAGGGACCCAGAAAAAACAAAAACAGGTGCTGAAAAAGAAAAAAGGTGGTGGACTCACACTTAGCTGATGCCAAAGCTCATTAGAAAGCTGTAGTAATCTAGACAGTGTGGTATGGGCATTAGGATAGACATAGATCAATGGAATTAAATTGAGAGTCCAGAAATAAACTCATACATACATAGTCAATAGATTTTCCAACAAGTCTTCCAAAACAATTTGATGAGGAAAGATTAGTCTTTTCAACCAACAGTTCTGGAACAACTGAATATCCACACACAAAAGCATGGAACTGAACCCATACTTCATTCCATATAAGAAAATTAACTCAAAATGGATCAAAGACCTAAATGTAAGAACTAAAAATAGCAAATTCCTAAAAGAAAACAAAGGAAGTCTTAGTAACCTTGGTTTCACAATGATTTCTTAGATATGACACCAAAAACACAACCAACCAAGAAAAAAACTGACAAACTGGACTTCACCAAAATTAAAAACACATGCTTCAAAGATTACAATCAACACAGTGAAAAGACAACCCACTTAACAGGAGAAAACATTTACAGGTCATATACCTGAGAAAGAACTATTTAAGATACACAAAGAACTCAGTAAAAAGACAAATAATGAACTGAGCAAGGGACATATCTTCAAAGATACACAAATAGCCAATAATCACATGAAATGATATTCAATACCATTAACCATCACAGAAATGCAAATCAAAACCACAATGAGATTCCATTTCACACTCAGTAGGATAGCTAGAATCAAAAAGACAGAGGATAACAACTGTTGGTTTGTGGGGAGGAATTAGAATTCTTATATAATGGCAGTAGGAGTGTACCATGGTGTAGCCACTTTGGAAAACAATCTGGCCATTCTTCAAAAGGTTAATATTAGTCCCCAAATAACCCAGCACTACTACTCTTTTTTATTTTTTCAACATATACTGTATTATTTGCCCTAGGGGTACAGGTCTGTGAATCATCAGGCTTACATATTTCACAACACTCACCATAGCACATACCCTTCCCAATATTCATAAACCAGCTACCCTATCCCTCTCCCCTCCACCTGCCAGCAACACTCAGTTTGTTTCATGAGATTAAGAGTCTCCCATGGTTTGTCTCCCTCCTGATCCCATCTTGTTTCATTTTTTTCCCTCCCTATCCTCTCACGACCCTTCCACCCTGGCTCTCAAATTCCTCATATCACAGAGATCGTGATAATGGTCTTTCTCTGATTGACTTATTTTGCATAGCATAATACCATCTAGTTCCACCCATGTCCTTGCAAATGGCAAGATTTCATGTTTTTGATGGCTGCACAGTATTCCATTGTGTGTGTATGTACACACACACACACACACACACCACATCTTCTTTATCCATTCATCTGTTGATGGACATCAAGGCTCTTTCCATAGTTCAGCTACTATGGACATTTCTGCTATAAACATTCGGGCGCACGTGTCCCTTAAGATCCCCAAGTTTGTATGATTAGGGTAAATACCCAGTAGTGTGATTGCTGGGTTGCAGGGTAGCTCTATTTTCAACTTTTTTTTTTTTAAAGATTTTATTTATTTATTTGACAGACAGAGATCACAAGTAGGCAGAGAGGCAGACAGAGAGAGAGAGAGGAGGAAGCAGGCTACCCGTTGAGCAGAGAGCCCGATGTGGGGCTCGATCCCAGGACCCTGGGATCATGACCTGAGCCGAAGGCAGAGCCTTTAACCCACTGAGCCACCCAGGCGCCCCTCTATTTTCAACTTTTTGAGGAAACTCCATGCTGTTTTCCAGAGTGGCTGAACCAGCTTGCTGTCCCACCAACAGTGTAGGAGGGTTCCCCTTTCTCCACATCCTTGCCAGCATCTGTAGTTTCCTGACTTATTAATTTTAGCCATTCTGACTGGTCTGAGGTGGTATCTCACTGTGGTTTTGAATTGTATCTCCCTGATGCTGAGTGATGTTGAGCACTATTCCAAGTGTCTATTGGCCATTTGGATGTCTTCTTTGCAGAAATGTCTGTTCATGTCTTCTGCCCATATCCTGATTGGATTATTTGTTCTATGGGTGTTGAGTTTGATAAGTTCCTTATAGATTATTGGATACTAGCCCTTTATCTGATATGTCGCTTGCAAATATCTTCTCCCATTTTGTCAGTTATCTTTTGGTTTTGTTGACTGTTTCATTTGCTCTGCAAAAGATTTTGATCTTGATGAAGTCCCAATAGTTCATTTTTGCCTTTGCTTCCCTTCCCTATGACAATGTGTCTAGGAAGAAGTTGCTGTGGCTGAGGTTGAAGAAGTTGTTGCCTGTGTTCTCCTCAAGGATTTTAATGGATTCCTGTCTCACATTGAGATCCTTCACCCATTTTGAGTCTATTTCCATGTGTGGTATAAGGAAATGGTCCAATTTCATTTTTCTGCATGTGGCTTTCTGCATGTTGCTGCCTGTGTTCTCAAGAATTTTGATGGATTCCTGTCTCACACTGAGGTCTTTCATCCATTTTTAGTCTATTTTTGTGGTGGTATAAGGAAATGGTCCAGTTTCGTTCTGCATGTGGCTGTCCAATTTTCCCAACACCATTTGTTGAAGAGACTGTCTTTTTCCACTGGACATTTTTTCCTGCTTTGGGAAAGATTAGTTGACCATTGAGCTGAGGGTCCATTTCTGGGTTCTATATTCTGTTCCATTGATCTCTGTGTCTGTTTTTGTGCCAGTACCATGATATCTTGATGATGACAGCTTTGTAATAGAGCTTAAAGTCTGGAATTGTGATGCCACCAACATTGGTTTTCTTTTTCAACATTTCTCTGGCTATTCGGGGTATTTTCTGGTTCCATATAAGTTTTAGGATTGTTTGTTCCATTTCTTTGAAAAAAAAAATGATGGTGTATTGATAGGGATTGTGTTAAACGTGTAGATTGCTTTAGGTAGCATAGACATTTTCACAATATTTGTTGTTCCAATCCATGAGCACGGAACGAATTTTCCATTTCTTTGTGTCTTCCTCAATTTCTTTCATGGCTACTTTATAGTTCTCTGAGTACAAATTCCTTGTCTCTCATTAGGTTTATTCCTAGGTTTATCTTATGGTTTTGGGTGCAATTGTAAATGGGATTGACGCCTTAATTTCTCTTTCTCCTGTCTTGCTGTTGGTGTATAGAAATGGAACTGATTTCTGTGTATTGATTTTATATCCTGACATTTTATTGAATTCCTGTCTAGCAATTTTGGGAGGGAGTCTTTTGGGTTTTCCACATAAAGTATCATATCATCTGCAAAGAGTGAGAGTTTGACTTCTTTACCTATTCAGATGCATTTCTTTTTTTTTTTTTTTTTTTTTTTTTTTTTTGTCTGATTGTGAGGCTAGGACTTTTGGAACTATGTTGAATAACAGTGGTGATAGTGGACATCTCTGCCGTGTTTTTGACCTTAGGGGAAAAGGTCTCACTTTTCCCCCATTGAGAGTAATATTCACTGTGGTTTTTTCACAGATGGCTTTGATGATATTGAGGTATGTACCCTTTATCCCTACACTGTGAAGAATTTTGATCAGGAAAAGGATGCTGTACTTTGTCAAATGCTTTTCTAGCATCTATTCCAGAGTATCATATGGTTCTTGTTCTTTCTTTTATTAATGTGTTTTATCACATTGATTGATTTGCAGATGTTAAACTAACCTTGCAGCCCAGGAAAAAAATCCCATTTGGTCGTGGTGAATAATCCTCTTAACGTACTGTTGGATCCTATTGGCAAGTATTTTGGTGAGAATTTTTGCATCCATGTTCATCAGGGATTTTGGTCTGTAATTCTCTTTTTTGATGGGGTCTTTGTCTGGTTTTGGGATCAAGGTGATGCTGGCCTCATAAAATAAGGTTTGGAAGTTTTCCTTCCATTTCTATTTTTTGGAACAGTTTCAGAATAGGTATTAATTTTTTCTTTAAATGTTTGGTAGAATTCCCCTAGGAAGCTGGCTGGCCCTGGGCTCTTGTTTGTGGGAGATTTTTGATGACTGCTTCAATCTCCTTACTGACTATGAGTTTCTTTAGGTTCTCTTTTTCTTCCTGGTTCAGTTTTGGTAGTCTATATGTCTCTAGGAATGCATCCATTTCTTCCAGATTGTTAAATTTGCTGGCGTATAGTTGCTCATGATATGTTCTTATAATTGTATTTGTTTGGTGTTGGATTGTGATCTCTCCTCTTTCATTCATGGTTTTATTAATTTGGGTCCTTTCTCTTTTCTTTTTGATAAGTCGGGGTTTATCAATCTTAATTCTTTCAAAGAACGCTACTTGCTCTACCATTCTTTTGGTTTCTATTTCATTGATTTCTGCTCTGATCTTTATTATTTCTCTTCTCCTGCTGGGGTTAGGCTTTCTTTGTTGTTCTTTTTCCAGCTCTTTTAGGTGTAGGGTTAGGTTGTGCATTTGAGACCTTTCTTGTTTCTTGAGAAAGGCTTATATTGCTATATACTTTCTTCTCAGGAATGCCTTTGCTGTGTCCAAAAGATCTTAACAGTTGGGTTTTCATTTTCATTTGTTTCCATGAATTTTTTAAATTCTTCTTTAGTTTCCTGTTTGACCAACTCATTCTTTAGTAGGATGCTCTTTAGCCTCCATGTATTTGAGTTCTTTCCAACTTTCCTCTTATGACTTAGTTCTGGTTTCAAAGCATTGTGGTCTGAAAATACGCAGAGAGTGATCCCAATCTTTTGGTACTGGTTGAGACCTGACTTGTGACCCAGGATGTGATTGATTTTGGAGAATGTTCCAAGTGCACTAGAGAAGAATGTCTATTCTGTTACTTTGGGATGGAATGCTCTAAATATATCTATGATGTCCATCTGGTTCAGTGTGTCATTTTTTTTTAAGATTTTTTAAATTTATTTGACAGAGAGAGGGATCACAAGTAGGCAGAGAGAGAGGCAGAAAGAGAGAGGAAGGG
>RCUC01109753.1:0-10976 GCA_003697995.1 Taxidea taxus jeffersonii
TGACACAAAGAGACAGAGATCACAAGTAGGCAGAGAAGCAGGCAGAGAGAGGGGGGAGCAGGCTCCCCGCTGAGCAGAGAGCCCGATGCGGGACTCGATCCCAGAACCCTGAGACCATGACCTGAGCCGAAGGCAGAGGCTTAACCCGCTGAGCCACCCAGGCGCCCCTGATTACATTTTCTCATTCTACTTTCTCTCTACACTAGTTTGGGAGGAAACCCCATTTCTCTCGTCCTGAGGCCATCCTGGACACTGTGTGAAGAATTAGCTCATCAACTGTCCCAGGAAATTAACACATGGACCACTGACGTCTGTGCCTCAAGTCTCCCTCTCCACTTTTATGTGCTTTTGTGGTCAGGAATTTACTCTCTCTCTGGTTTTGTTCTTACGATACATCGTCACTACGGTTTGTGCAGCGTTTGCTTCAGTCTGCCCACACAGTCACCACCATCTCTGTTCGTCCTCCTGTCCTTCTGTCTCCCCTCCCTGTCCCTACCTGCAATTCCCATCCTCCCGCATGAAGTCCTTTAAGTTTTCTCCTTATAAACCCCTCGGCTTCACGTAGTTTTTGGTCTCTGAGCATTACTTAGCTCTCTGCTGTCTCGCTGATACACCATAACGGGTTTCGGATTACTTATCTTCGCATTGCCGGCTGTCAGCAGCAGAAACTCTGATCGGTTACTGGCCCACTGTATTTTGGGAAACAGAGAAAACCTTTCATTTGGTACAGAATTCCCCACTAGACAATAAATGCCAAGGGGACAGGGACAATGGTGGCTCTTCTGTTGTCTTCTTGTAACAGATTGTCAATATGGAACTCGTTCTGTCTGCAAGAGTTGAGGCCCCAAAAGAACAGGATGCCAAGTACACCCAAGTCCCAAAGTGAGATTCCGGGGGACTTGGGCGGGGTTGCCAGGGAGCTGTCAGAGATGAGACATGCTCGGGGCTGGGAGGAGGGTCTCCTTGGAGGGGCTGTGCTGTGAGTCCAATGCCCCCACCTGCCCCAGGAGGCTGGCGAGGGCTTCTCTCCTCAGCTCGTGCCCCGTGAGAGGGGCTTCCTGAGGACCTCTATAAAGGCCTGCCATGTGGCTGCTGGGGCTGATGGGGGCCCGGGGAGCTGCTGTCTCTCTACACTCAAGAAATGCAAAGGACAAAGGCCTTGCCAGAAGCTCCTGGCAGGCACCCAGGCGGCACCACTGTGGTCAGTGCCACCTGCCGACCTGGGGGGTGTCCAAAGTGCGCACTTCCTGGAGAGCATGGAGGGCCACAGTGCCCCAGAACTGGCCTGGAACGTCTCAAATCCTCCAAATCCTCCTGGAGACATGAGCAGAGGCCTCCATAGAAGAGGCTAGAGGCCCCGACTGACACCTGAGGCTAAGAAATGGGGTGCAGGGGACCTGCTGGGGAGGACGGAGCACCAGGTGTAGGAGAAGACCCCCGGCTCCCCGCTGAGCCCTGCCTGCTGGCGCTGCTGACCACACAGGACCCTACCGGACCCCCGCCTCTCCTGCCCGCAGCTGCTCTGAACCAGAAGGGCGGGAAACCACAGCTACCACAAGCACAGGACCAAGAGAAGCAGCCGACCCGACCCGACCCGAGCGCCAGCCCTCCTGCCTGCCGCAGCCTTAGACGAAGGCGGGGAGAAGGCTCACGCTGGAGAGACAGATCCTGCTAACACCCAGCGTAGCCTGCTTAGGGAGCCAACGTGAGGAGGGGCTCACGTTGAGGGGAGAGACACTGAATTCTTTGGAAGGGACCAGAAGCATCGGGGCTGTCCTGGTTCTTCCCGGGCTGGCAGTGGGGAGCGGGGCGGGGTGTGGGGTGGGCAGCCACAAAGGAAGTTTGCTGGGGCGGGGGTGGGGGGGAGGAAAAAACCCCCCTCCAAAGCTGTCTTGTGTTGACCCGGGTTCTGGCTCCGTCCCAGTCCTGAGCTGACGCGGGCACCGGGAGGGAGGGAGGGCATCGGTGCGGGCACCGACCAGTGATGCCGGCTCCTCTTCCTGGAAGCAACTCACGGAACCATCCAGCGTGACCCGACGACTACTGCGGGGGCCTGCTGGGAGCGGGGGTCAGAAGCCAGCGGCACGGATGTTAGGGCTCCAACCTGAATGACTCAGAGCGACAGTCTTTGCTGGAAATGCGCAGGGAGCCGTCTTCCAGAAGAGCTACCGATGGAGAGGAAGGGGCAGGGGAAGGCGGCTCCGGAGCAGATGAGCAGGGAAGAGGCAGCCGTGAGCACATCCTGGGGAGTGAATCCAGGGACGCTCCCTGGGAGAGGAGAGGAGGCAGGTGCCGGCCCTGCTGCCCCCGCTCTGCCCTCCTCAGTCAGCTGCGGCCGCCGTCAGGCGACATCGCTCCCGGTGTCCGAACAGCAGACAGGTTCTCCTCACCGGTCTGGAGGCTGGGGTTCCTGGTCAGAGCGGCGGCAGACTCCATGTCTTCTGAAAGCTCCTCTCCTGGCTCGCACCCAGGGAGAGGCCTCTGGTGCCTCTGCTCAGATAGACACTGTGGGGTCGGGTCCACGCTCGGCCTGATTAACCCTTAATACTCCCTGAGACAACATCTCTGAACACAGCCACACGGGGTAAGGGGCTCAGGGTGTGCATCTGGGGGTGCGAACATCCAGTCTGTGACAGGGATCACCAGGAGAAGAGTACGCGTAGCGACAGCTGCAGGCAGGTGCGGTGACACCTGCCCCGTCTTGGGTGACAAGACCATGAGGAAACACTGCCCCCAGACCCGCTTCACTGGCCTGGCCTCCCTTGAGGCTCTAGAGACACAGCCTCCCCTGGGGGGACAGGGTGCAGACCCACCCCTGCCAGGCTCCATGGTGTGTGTGCGGAACCAGACCCCATGGGCTGAGCACAGAGCACATGAACGGCAGGGAGGCCCAGCCAAGGTCCACGGGCAGCCCTGTCCCAGGGCGAGAGAGCTCCACGTTCCCACTGAGAGCCAGAACTCTTTCTCCCCCTTCGCCTTCTCACTGGGCTCTGTTTGTCGATGCTGTCCCTTCTCTGACACCTGTGTGCACTAGATGTTCCTGTCAGCAAGGCGCACAGGCTGGACACAGCAGGCAGACCTCAAGCTCTCTGTCACCCATGAGCAGTGCTTCTCCACCACAGGAGCTTGTCCCTCTGGCCAGTGAGTCCCCGGGGAAGCCCACGTTGCCGGGCTTCTACCCGGGGAGAAGGGCCCTGGGCATAAGGGAGCATAAGGGAGGGGCTGCTGGGGCTCCTGGGACCCCCCATCCTGGAGGAACCAGCTTTGGTCAGGCCCCACCACAAGGGCCCTTTCTGCTTCTCCTCTTGCCCCACCTGGCCCCTTCTCTCAGGTCTCAGTTTCCTACTTTGCCAACAGTGACATTCACAATAGTGGAAAATATCAGTCTTGTGCGGGAGCAGAGGGGTTAACAGAAGCACTGGCCCACCGCCCAGCCCGTGCAGAAACCAGATAAGCAAAATTTAAAGACCCTGCTGCTTTTACAAACCCTCACACGCCAACATGAGAGTCAACATTACAGGCAGAGTTTGAGGCCTTATTACCCTCGGACACTGAAACGCTCCAGGTCCCATCCTTCCCAAAGGTAAGGTTCTATGGAAGCTTTAATGAAATTAACTCGCCCATTTCTCAGTCAGGAAGCACAAATTAAGATCCAATTTTTGTAGCCTGACTTTTTTTCTAACTGCACATTGGAAATGAACCCAGAAAGTTTCTAGAACTTCCTCTATAATGCACAGCGTGAGGGGATCACAAAGTTCAGAATCCTTGGTGGAAAAGGCATTGTGGAGAAAGCAAGTTTGTTTCGGCAGCCAGCCAGGACAGCGGCCACGCAGCGGTGAGTTGGGCCTCACGGGCCTGCCGCAGGACCCCGATGGGTCCCTCTGGGCTGGGACGACCTGCAGGCCATCCGCCTGCATCAGCGGGAGGTGGGGGGGGGTAGCATCTGGTTAAGAAGAGCAAGGCCTTCAGGCGGGTACTGGGACAGCTGCCTGAACTCTTGGGAACGCTAGGTCGGGGTCCTTCTGAGCCCCCCAAGCCTGGCCTGGCTGGCACAGTTAGATCCGTCCAGACAAGAGGTGACCCAGTCCCCACCCAACCGCCCGGGCAGGAGGTCAGGTTGGTGAGGCTGTGCCAGCGGGAGGAGGCAAGCCACCAGTCCCACCCCGGGCGGCCCCAAACCTGGCCCCAGCTGTCCAAACGGGCCTCAGTGGGAGCTGGGGTCACCGGTAGTACCAGAAGCACCTCACCAAGACCGCGGCTCTCCACCACACTTTGCACGCCTCTCTCCCTCATCACATCACAGACCTTGTGCCGTACAACTGCTAAAATGTCCCGAGTCACCCCAGCCAACTGACCTTAGAGGGACCGCCAAAAAACCCTGGGCATGGGGATGAGGCCTCCCCAAGGGGACACGAGGAGGGGCCCATGGGACGTCTGGACAGTGCCCCCACCCCGGTGCAGAAACCTGGGCACAGTCCCTAGTCTCCTGGAAGCCCCAAGGACCAGTCACCAGCACTGAGCCCATAGCGGGCTCAGCCCCACTCAGAGGTCCCACTGGCTGGGTGACTGCTGATTTTTTATTTTAAAAAGTCATTCAAAACCCCTGAGGAGCTGTTACTCTCAGCTTCCGCTCAGAACACAGAAGCTGGGAAGGACACCCTTCCACCGTCCCACGTGCTAGTTCCTGCACTAACTAGCGCAGTGTGGTGCCACCTTCTGATGTATGAGTGTTCTTGGCCCATCAGAGACCCGAGGCCGAAGGCAACCAAGAACGCCAGAGCCCAGACACCAGAGCTTCCAGAGAGAGGCAGGAGCCAGACGTGCGGACGCTGCACAGGACAATGCCGACAGCATTAAGACGCGGTGGTGAGCGGGACCGGCGGGAGGACGCTGAAGCCTGTGGGTTTGGAGGCGGTGGGACAGAAATCCGGCCGGCGTACAGCTCCCCGCAGAGGAAAGAAAGCCATGAGGGGGTCTTGGTGCCGGCCAGGGGAGGGCACCAGGCCCTGTCACCTGAGGGCCTGAGGACCCCCTAGTGCCACTGGGGAAGGGGAACAGAATCCCTCTGTCCCCCGTGAAGGGACCCTGACCAGGAGGCTCCACCCAGACGCAGGACCTTGGCAGGGAGGGGCCCAACATTTGACAGCCTGGGGTGGGGCCTGCCTCAGCACTGACGCTCACCTCCTCTGGGAAGTCCACCCACAAGAGCCTCCTAGCGACCTCCACTGAGGGCCACCCCTACCCCTTGGCACCCACCGTTGTCTGCCACCCTCCAGACTACGTTCTCACTGCTAGCCACGGACGTCTGGGTGATGGACACCTGGATGGCACCCTTTTAACCCAAAGAAAAAGTGTGTGGTTTAGTGAGGAGGACTGACCTGGGCTGAGAGCTGGGTGAACCCCAGGCCTGGGCCATGAAGTCCCACAGGCCCGTGTCAGGTAGCATGGGGAGGCATGGTGGCCCAGGGGAACGGCGCTGCCCTAGAGGGGTCCTGGGCATGGCCGATGTCTTGGCTCCCAGCCCCCAGGACCACCCCTGTCCCAGCAGACCTGATGGCCACCCAGCCTCGTGTGGGCAGCCTCCCGAGGGCAGGCGGCCTTTCCATCACGGCTGGCGACCAGCCCAGAGCAGAGCGAGGGCTTACATGAGTGGCTCCCAGATTCTGGGACATCAGCGGGAGGGTGGGAGGGAGCCCCGTGTAGAGCCCTCACACACAGAGCAGGCTCTCTGAGGCCAGCCGTGGTCAGAGGACCTGGGATTCCCACTCTGTAAGAGAAATGAAGGCCATGGTGGGGGGCCCAGCTGTACGCACTGGGCAGAGTTGTCCACAGACCCCTCATCTTCCCTCACAACAGGTCTCTGGAGGAAGTCGGGGCTGAGGGCAGGCTGAGTCCTCAGGAAAACCGCCCTCCCTCTCCTGGGGGGCTGGAGAAGGCCAGCAACACAAAGCGGCTGAGTCACCCCTCAGACGCGTCTGAGTTTACAAGGAGTCCGGGCCTGGCCTGTCACATTGCAAGCCGCTCCCCAACGTGTGGGAGGTGGGGCAGGCCGGGGTTCACGTCGGCCCAGGGCCTCAGCAGCCCCAAGCATCTTGTGTAGCAATGCGAAGCTGTGCAGAGGTCGACCCCAGGAGTCTCCAGGCAGAGACCGGACTCGCTTGGCCGCAGCCCCCGCCCCTCCCTAGCGGCCCCCACCCACCCCCCTGCCCCTTCACTCATTCATTTTCCTGACTCCCAAAGACACGGAGTAAGTCATGATTTTGTAAGAAGTTCAGACTTAATTCGAGATGACGGCGACAGTCACAGGCTCTGAAGTAGGGTGGGGACAGTCCCTTTTCTCCCCCAGGACCTGAGCCAGGCCACAGGGACAAGAAGTCCTGGCCTAGAGCATCTGATGGAGGAGAGCAAACATACACAGTGGCGGCGAGGGTCTGACACGCCAGGTACCCCTTAGCAGAGGGGCTGGTGGACGTCCAGGGTCACAGCAGCCCCAGGACACACAAAGCAACAACACGGAAGGTTGGCCGCCCGACAGCTACACCAGCTAATAGGGGGACGTGGCCTCCTGAGCTCAGTCCCATCCTGCTGCCCAACGAAGCAGATCTGCCTGGTCCCCAGAAGCCCTGAGGCCTGAGGAAGCCAAGCAGCCCCTCCCACAGGGCCGCTCTGGCTCCTCAGCCTTCAGTGACCACTCCTCTGACTGACTCCCGAGGACAGGGGTGCAAAGTGGCCCGTCCCAGCAAAGTGGGGGGACCCAGGTGAGTCCCAGGTGGGCACGGGTGACACCCAGCTGGGAGCACGTGGGCACAGGAGAGGGCCCAGGTGACTCCCAGACACACGCACATGGACACAGGAGACACCCAGACGGGCATATGTGGGCACAGGCGAGAGATCTACCTTGGAAGAAGCTCTTCACACGGAGGTAGCTGACACTGAGGCGCAGGACAGAAAGCTTGTCCAGCTTCGACACGATGTCGGGAGGGAGCGGCAGCAGGCTGGCCAGATGGTCTAGCTCGGCGTTGAGGCGGTCCCGGTGCCGCTTGGAAGGGTTTGACTTCTCGGGCCCCGTGGCCGGCCTCCTGTGGGGAAGCACGCAGTCAGACTTGGGGCTCCCCACCAGCGTCCGCCACCCCGTGGGCTGCCAACCCGTCCCCAGACTGCACCACCTTATGGTGCAATCAGCTTCTAAGTGAAAAAGGTATTGAGAAGGACCAAAGTCTCCGGATGCTGGGACGCCTGGGTGGCTTGGTGGGTTGGGCGTCTGCCTTCAGCTCAGGTGGTGGTCCTGGTGTCCTGGGATTGAGCCCGGCATCAGGCTCCCAGCTCAGCGGGAAGCCTGCTTCTCCTTCTGCCCTCCCCAAGATCCTGCTTGTCCTCTCTCTGTCTCTCTCCGACAAATAAATAAATACAAACTTTAAAAAAACGTCTCCTGACCCTGTGCA
This sequence comes from Taxidea taxus jeffersonii, assembly GCA_003697995.1. Lineage (NCBI taxonomy): Eukaryota > Metazoa > Chordata > Mammalia > Carnivora > Mustelidae > Taxidea > Taxidea taxus. The sequence goes on from RCUC01109753.1 coordinate 7,443, forward strand.
CACAAGGATGCGGGGGCCCCATCACCGGGAGGGGCACTCCGAGAGAGTGAGCAGGCCTCTCGGGAGCACGGCTGCAAGCCAGCTGTGTGGCTCCAGCAAACTTCCTGACCTCTCTGTGCGAACTTCCCCCCAAGCGGGAGGAGGACCCCGGCCCCGGCTGCACGTGCTCAGCTTCAACAAACGACCTTGTCAGGACCTGTGGTGCTGGTGTGACTAGCCCCTCCGGCCGCAGGGCTGAAAGGGTCCGAGGAAAGAGTAACCGCGGAGGACTCCCGGGCGTCTGGGGGCCATCCTGCCCGCCCCGCTCACCCCTCAGAGGCCGTGAGGTCACGGGCTGTGCCACGGGGGGGGGGGGGGGGGGGGTGGCCGCTCCAGCCCTGGGTTCCACGACAGAGCCGCTCTCCCCCACGAGGGAATTCCCCTGGCCCCGGTTTCCCTGCCTACCACCCCCTCACAGAACAGAGCTGGCCACAGACCCCAGCCGCTTCTCAGTGACCTCCCTCATCTGCCTGTCTGAGCCCCCGGGATGACAGTCCCCTTCGTCTGACCCTATTTCCCGGCTCACAGAAGCAGTGTCTACAGGCCCTTTGTAAATATCACACACACAAAAGCATCTGAAGCCAAATGAGTCGGGTCCAGGAGCTGGCATGGGGAGGGGCAGCCGGCAGGCTCGGGAACGGGGTGGCCCAACTCCCAAGGCCATCCCTCCCTGGGGCACGGCACCTGGCTGGCGTGAGGGCTTCTGCTGCTTTTAGGGGCTGGAGGGTCTCCTGGCCGAAAGTTCCCACTTGTCACGAGGATGGCTGAACAGTCTGTCTGTCAGGAGACCCCAAGCACAAACCTGCTTTGCAGAGTCTGAAGGCGCAGACCACAGAAAACATACGCAAGCCTGCCACTCCAGCCCCAGAGGCCACGTCTTTGTCCCTCTTTTCATTTCTGTTCTTGTTCTTTTTGTTGTTGTTTGTTGTTTTTTAAAAATAGTTTATTTATGTATTTGACAGACAGAGATCACAAGCAGGCGGAGGCAGGCAGGGGATTGGGGAAGCAGGCTCCCCGCCGAGCAGAGAGCCCGATGTGGGACTTCATCCCAGGACCCCAGGATCATGACCTGAGCCAAAGGCAGAGGCTCAACCCGCTGAACCACCCAGGCGCCCCTTGGTTTTGGTTTTTTGAGGTATAATTCACATAACACCCACCATTTCAAAATGGATATTTACAGTGCTGTGTAGCCACGACTCCATCAAGTTCCAAACCGTTCCATCACCCCAAATAAAGTCCGGTATCCATTCACCAGTGTCTCCCCATTTTCCCTCCACCAGCCCCTAGCGACCAACAGTGGCCGAACGTCTCCATGGTTCGCAGTCCCAGACCTTTCATGCACCTGGAATCCCACAGTGGGAGACCGTTTGTGCCTGGCATCTTCCATGTACGTCGTGTTTCTGGATCCACTTGTGGTGTGACACTGGTCAGGACGTGGGTCCCCCTTCCGGCTGCATGGACGGATCGCACTGTGCATCCCTGTTCCCCAGAGGACGGGCGCCGGGCACCGTCCAGAATGCTGCAGAGATGCTCGAGCGAAGACTGTGTGTGAACCCCGTTGCAGTTCTCTTGGGCACAAGCCCCGGAAGGACAGCTGGGTCAGGGTGCCCACCCCGTTCCGTTCTCGGGCCGCAGCAGCTGCCCCACCGACACCCCCATGGCCCGGCTCCTCTGTGACACGTGGCTTTCCTTCTCCCAAAGGACGGCTGCTTGCTCGGGAGGGAGAGCATCTCACTGCAGCCTCATCTGTGTTCCTTTGACGACCAGTAACACAGAGCGTCTTTCCACAGGTGTCTTTGGAGAAATGTCTACCCGAGTCCTCTGCCCAATTTTCATGGGGTTGTCCTTTTCTTTCTTTTCTTCTCTTCTCTTTTCTTTTTTCTTTCCTTCCTTCCTTCCTTCCTTTTAAAGATTCATTTACCTGACAGAGAGACACAGCGAGAGGGAACACAAGCAGGGGAAGTGGGAGAGGGAGAAGGAGGCTCCCCGCTGAGCAGGGGGCCCGATGCGGGGCTCCATCCCAGGACCCTGGGACCATGACCTGAGCTGAAGGCAGACGCTCAACCACTGAGCCCTTCCAGGAGGGAAGACAGGCACGCCCAGACCCACCACAGACCATCCCCAGAAGAGGACGGGGCCGACTGCAGCCCTGCGGCCCTCTGGCCTGGCCAGAAACATGGGCCATGGAGCAGCCAGTGCGGCCAGAGCTGGCAGGGCGCAGGCTCATGTCCCAGGTGCCCTGCACACAGACATCAAAACCAACTCGTCTGGCCTCCAGTTTCCCTAAAAGATGTCCTAAGAGAGGTGTTCTGCTCCCAAGCACACAGCCGGCAGCTGCCCTGGTGCAGATGGACACGGTAGCCGTCAGGACACACAGACATGCCGGGGGCTGCTTCCTGCTCCCAGGACGCAGAGCCAGGCTGAGTGCATGTGTCAGGCGGGTCCGTCGGCAAACACCCAGCGACTGTCCAAGTGACCCCTGGTCTCTCGTCGGTGACCCCCTCCACCCAGTCCCCAGGCTCAATGGTCCGAGACCCTCCCCAACCCGCGAGGAAGAAAGCGATTATTAACAGTGTTAGGGACAAGCAGTGGTCACGGGAAAAGGAGAGAGACTCAGACTCTCACCACAAACCAGGAAATATTCCAAGTGCTTGAAAGTTTAAAATATGTATTAGGGACCCAAAAAAGTTTAGAGAAAGTACTGGAAATTCCTTCATAAGCTTATAGCAGGGAGATCTTCCAAACTCCAATGTAAGATTAATTAGCTACAAGGGAAATGATGAATAAATCCAACCTCATAAAAATTAATTTTTCCCCACAGCAAAGACCATGATAAGTAAAATCAAAGCTGGAGGAAAATGTTTGAAACAGATTCCGGAGCTAGTGTCTCTAGTAGAGAAACAGCCCAAAGACTCAAGGAGCACAAAAACACAAACAATCCAATAGAGAAATGAGCTAAAGTGACCAACAGAGTTTGCAGGAAAGGAAATCCAGATGGGGTTTCAACCTGACTTACTGGAAGAACGCACACTAAAATGACCCAAGTCTGAAATGCAGCGTGGGCACAGGGCAGGAAGGAGGCGTGTTCCAGCAGAGCCGAGCACGCCCGGAATGCCCGGAGCTGGTGGCGCCCTCACCGTGCCCAGTGCCCGCACCGCCAGACAGAGCAGCCCCGCGTGTGGGAAAGCCGGGGACCCGGGTGGGGCCGTGTTCAGCCTCTTGCAAGGCAAGGAAGGGCCGGCCGCGGCTCTGTGGGCGCCGGCCGCAGGCCCGAGTCTCCCAGGTCAGAGACCGGGGCTCATCGCTCACCCCACGGCGGGTGGTGTGCCCCTCCGCGGGTCTGTGTCATTCACTGTGTCCTCGAGTCCCAGGGGAGTGACCCAGACAGCCCCGGGCAGGTGCGGCCGTGCAGGGTCTGCAGCCGAGCGGCCCAGCACGAGAGGCCCCCCTGGCGCAGTGGGCGGCAAACGAGCCGCCCCGAGGGAGAGGCCCCCC
>RCUC01109754.1:0-32732 GCA_003697995.1 Taxidea taxus jeffersonii
CTGGGGGCAGGGTGGAGGAGAGGAGGAGATCAGGCCCAAGAGGTAATGGGCTGAAGAGGGGGCATCCTGAAGGTGGTCAGAGACCATTGTAAGGCCTTTGGTTTTTCCTCCCCAAGAGAGGGGGCTTTTTCAGGGGAGTGATATGATCTAACTTATTTTTAAGCAGAATCACTCCACTGCTGTGTTCAGAAAAGATGAAAGGGGAACAGAAAATGGCAACAGGGAGTCTTTTTTTTTTTTTTTTTTAAGATTTCATTTTTTAAGTAACTTCTCCACCCAACATGGGGCTTGAACTTACAACCCCGAAATCAAGAGCACACTCCACCTCCACCACCTAAGCCAGCCAGGGCACCCCAGCAGGGAGTCTTCTTAAGGGACAAGAGTGGCTGAACCAAGATGACAGAAGTGGAGATGGCGAGAAGTGATTGGATTCAGAATATACTTTGCACATTGAGCCAAAAAGATTTACTGAGAGATTAGGTGTGGGGTATGAGATAAGAAAAGATTCCAAAATGACAAGATTTTTTGGCCTGAGACACTGGGAGGATGGGGTTGCCATGGACTGAGATGGGGAAAAACTGGGGGAGAAGCAGGGTTCTAGGAGGAAGATCAGGAGCTCAGTTTGGCATGTGTTAAATCTGGGGTGTCTGTAAGACATGCAGGGGTGTCGAACAGGGAGTTGCATGAGCGAAACTGGAACACAAGGGAGAGGTCTAGGCTGGAGACACAGGCTGGTTGTCGTCAGCAGAGCAATGGTATTTAAAGCCATGAGTCTGGATGAGATCACCAAGGGAGTTCATGCAGACGGAAAAGTGATGAGGTCCTCCACTGAGCCTGGGGCACCTGACACTAAGAGGTTAGGCAATTCAAGAAGGATCAGCGAAGAAGACTGAGAGGTCACAGCCAGCAAGGTAGAAGGCACGCCAGGAAAGTGTGTTGTCATCACAGCCCAGTGCAGAAGTGTTCAAGGAGCATGGATGGATCAACCATGTCAAACGCAGCCCCTAGGTTAGCAAGATGAGGACGGAGAAACAGCTGCTGATTTAGCAATGTTCACTGGTGCCCTTGAGAAGAGTGGTGTCATGGAGCTGTGCGGGTGAAGGCTTGACCTAAATGGGCTCTTGTAGCAGAGGTTGGAAGAAATGGACAGATTCCTCTGGGCAGGTGCTGCTTGCTGAGCCCCTGCCAGGTGCCACAGATGCTAACCGACTTGCCACTGATGCCAGTAACTCAGGGAAGAAACTGAAGCTCACACAGGCTCAGGGCTTGCCCAAGGTCTGCAGCAGAGCTGGGGTTTCCCACCCAGGCCTGTCGGACTTGGAAGCCCAGGACCTTTCTTTCTACCCCACTGCAGCTGACAGGGGAATACAGGTCCCTCCAGGCCTCTCCCTCCCCCTCCTCCCAAGCCACACACAGCTAGCTGGGACCTACCCGGAGATTCCCTTTCTTGCCTGGTGGGTGGGATTTACTGAGGTGTAGACAAACATCCGCCTACCAGTTTTCCTTGCAACACCCGTAGCACATACAAGTGCTGGGAGAATGAGAGTAAACAGGCCTCACCCTCAGCCTTCAAGCTTAGTATGCACACACCTAAGCTTTTTGGCCCCAGACTAGTCTGGGGGTTCAGATCCTGCCTCTGCCACCTGCTAGTTCTATGACCCTGGGCAGATCACTTTGTGGGGTAAGCTTTGAGCATCTCATCTGTATAATGGGGATAAGAATCTCTACCTCTTAGAGCTCATAGGAGGATGCAGGATAGGGCTACAAAGGCCTAGCTCAGCTCCTGGTATATAGTAAATGCTCACTAAATGATTGCTGCTAGTCACATTGCCTACTGGAGTCAAAATGGAGTTTGCAGGCATCTGGGAGGCAGGCTAATAGGGGCCAGGCAGCCTTCTGCAGCTGGTGTGGGGGAAGCGGGGTGGGCTGTCATGGAGCCTTGGGGCTGGCCGTCTTGGACAGGCCCTTAGGGAGAAAGGGCCTCAGCTGGGGCTCTTGCCTGGAGCCCAGGAAGCTGCAAGGGAAGGAATGAGGGAAAAACTGTGAGCCTCAGATTTCATTGCATAACACATATTACTTCATACTGCCTTAAACAGAGGCAGGAGGCTGTAACTAGTAAGAGGATGGGCTGGGTGACAGACGCTGGGTTCAAGTCCAGGCTCCTTCACTTACCAGCTGAGTGACACCAAATTTTACAAATTTTACTTTTCTCACCTGTAAAAAAGGTATTTATCGTGCCTAGTTCATAAGTGACTGTCAGTGAGGACTAAAACAAATATGTGTAAAACGTGTTTTTTTTTAATTTATTTGTCAGAGAGAGCGGGAGCGAGCACAGGCAGACAGAGTGGCAGGCAGAGGCAGAGGGAGAAGTAGGCTCCTTGCTCAGCAGGAGCAAGGACTCATCCCAGGACGCTAGGATCATGACCTGAGCCCAAGGCAGCCGCTTAACCAACTGAGCCACCCAGGCGTCCCTAAAATGTTTTAAATATAGGAAGCCGAGAAATGGAGAAATATATGACTGTTAAAGGTTATTGCTTTCACTAAAATCGCAGTCTGGTGGTACTACACCTATCCTGCAGCAGGAGCTGTGGCACGGGGAGGGTCTGTGTAACTAGCTCAAGGTCACATAGTTAATGGGGAAGCCAGAATTCACTTGCAAATAGTTTGCATTCAGAGCCCACATTCAGCCACAGGACACCTGTCTCCCTGAAAAAGGTACCCAGAGTCCCAAACGTGACTGCTTGGGAGTGTCCTCTCCCTACATAGCCATTGTCACCCACAGGGATCGGGGTCGCCACCTCCCAAGAGGGCCAGATTTCCCAGAGGAGAGGACTGTGTGGTGGAGGCATCCAGTAAAAGTGAAAAATGCTTCTATCGATTCAGCTTCTCTCGGACCCTGGCATTGCCCCTGAGCCCAGGTTCTGGGGCTGGGACCCCTTGTTCCCTTCAGTGCTCAGTAGCAGCAGATGGCAGTGGGCTCAACATGCAGAGCTTTATAAGACCCACAGGGAAAGCGCAGGAGGTATTGGCTGGCACATGAGTTCTGCCAGATGCTTCCCTAGCTCAGGTTCATTATCCCCATTTTACAGATATGAAAACTGAGACTTAAAAAAGGGGGAGTGGCTTCACGAAGGTGCCCTGCGGGGGAAACATGCCCTCCAGTCCCTTCTTGGGGTGCTAAAAATCAGAGCTGGGCCTGTCTTTCAACTGTCCAGAATATACACGTGCTCACCTGTGTGCTGATACATATCCGGACCAAGTCACATGGCTTCCTTATTTGGCACTTGGCTATCTTTTACAGGCATCTTGAAATATTGTGGGTGTTCGGGAAAGGAAAAAAGATGACAAAGTGAAAGTAGCTGGCTGTCCGCCTTACGCAGAAGTGAGCAACACAGCATCCCACTTGGGCCCAGCACTGGCCCCCTCCATGCCCCAGGCCTTGGGGTGGGTCCTGTGACCCCGAAGTAAAGCAGAAGGGTGGGGGAGGCAGACATGGAAACCAGTCATTACCACTCCAGCCACTAATCAGGGCTACCAACTTTTTCTCGATTTTTCCAATATACCCTGCTCCCTTCTGCCCCTCTGCAGATGCTCTTCTTTTAGCCAACACCCTCTCCTCCTTGCTTTGTCAACTCCAGCTCATACTCTGGCTCTCAGCTTGGGTGTTCCTTCTTCAGGAAGCCCCCCAAATTAACCAGTTAACCATCTCTGCTGTGTTACCCTCAGACATAGTCCTTATCCTGTGCCGTAACTGCCTTGCTATTTGTCTACCCGCTAGAAGGTGGGCTCCAGGGAGGCAGTGGCCATGGCTGTTTTCCTACCATGGTATGATTAGTATCTGGAACAGGGCCTGACACACAGAAGGAACTCGATAAGCATGTTGTGTGAATGAACGAATGTCAGTTGGACAAGGGACAGAGCCCTGTGCGGATCTGACGGCATGGGTGTGCTAACTGACTCTTTTCTCTCCTCTCTTGTGTTGTCTTCCAGCAGTGGCAGCCAGGACGCCCCCAGAGCCAAGACCTTCTCCAGAAGGTGACCCCTCCCCGCCACCGCCACCACCACCAATGTCAGCCCAGGTCCCCGACACTCCCCCAGACACCCCTCCTGCCATGAAGAATGCTGCTAGTTCTAAGCAGCCCCCACTGGAACCAGAGAGCCCCCCAGGGCCAGTTGGGCCTCGATCAGCCCCCCAGCAGGAAGAGTCCCCTTTCTCAGATGTGAAGATCAGGGGACCCACCCCACCAGCCACAGGCCCACGGGATGCCAGGCCTTCTCGAAGGAGCAGCCAGCCATCCCCGACAACAGGAGCCTCTGACAGCCCTCCCACCAAGCAAGGTAGGTATGATGTCCCTCGTTCTAGGCCAGACTCCTTGGCTCAGCCTCCCAGCCCTGGATGATGCCACTGGAGGGAATCTCCTGGGCCCAGGAGGAGATGGGAAAAGGGATGGGGATGAGGCCTGGGGGAGGGCTCTGAGGCTGATTCCCCTTTTTGGGGGGAGCCTCTGACTTAAGTCTGTTCCCATTCCCTTGACTAAGATGTAAAGAAAGCAGGAGAGAGACACAAGCTGGCAAAGGAGCGGCGAGAAGAACGGGCCAAGTACCTGGGTGAGTGTTGGGGAAATGTCATCGTTCCCCCCACCCTCACCATCAATGTCTGATCATCGGCAGCATTAACACTTCTGAACACTTAATTACGGGCACTGTGCTAAGAGCAGTATGTACATTACCCCCATTTAATTCTCTCCACCCATTCTGTGGACGGGGGAAGCAGAGGCTCAGAGCAATGAAATCATTTTCCTAAGCCACACACAGCCAGTGGAATACCTGCCATTCAGACCCACAGCCTCATCTCACCCTCTCCCGTGCTCTTAGTCACACAATATGTGAAAGTCTGTCCACCAGGCTCCCAAGTCAGACAGGGCTCTGGCCCTAAAGTACTCATGTCTCCTTTAGCACCGAGAAACCACGAGCCCAATGAGGGAGAGAGAGAGACCTTCCATCAGGGAAATCCTCCTTCTGAGGCCTGAGCCCATGTTCTGGAAGCCCTTCAGCATGAGGCGGGGGTCTGGGAGCAGAGGCACATCCCTCCCCGCCCCCGCCCTCGCCCTCCACTGCCCCTTAACAGGCAGAAGAAAGACCCGCCTGGGGCCAGGGCAACCCATCACACCCGCCCTGGGGCTCCTTCCCCACAGCGGCCAAGAAAGCAGTGTGGCTGGAGAAGGAGGAGAAGGCCAAGGCCTTGCGGGAGAAGCAGCTCCAGGAGCGCCGGCGGCGGCTGGAGGAGCAGAGGCTTAAAGCCGAGCAACGCCGAGCGGCCCTGGAGGAGCGGCAGCGGCAGAAGCTGGAGAAGAACAAGGTGCGTGCGAGCTCATCCCCCGCGAGGGCTGTGCGGGCCGGCGGACACGTGCACGCACGCACACGTGTGGACGCTGGCTCAGTGTGGACACACACCTGTGTCAGCGCCTCCGTGCCATCTGTGCCCGCGCGGGAGTATTTCTACCCATAGCTGTGGTTGTGTCCCTGAGTGTGCATCGGCCGGGGATCCTGCGGCGGCAGACGTGATTGGTTCTGCACATGCCTGGTGCGGGGTGGGGGTACTGTGCGCAGTCAGTGCAAGTGTTTGTGTGTCTGTCCCAGGCGTGCGTGTCTTTATGTATGCGGAGGTGTGTGTGTGTGCTGAGCTCCAGGACGTGAGGAGGAAAGGAAGGAAAAAGTGGCCTGGCCCCTGCAGGGGTGGGGCGTGGGGGCTTAGGCTAAAAGGGAAATGTAGCCCCAAGGTCAGGACCCTCGGGGCCAGGGGAACATGGCCCCACCTGGGAGCCCCAGGCAGGGAAAGTCCCACCCCCGTCCTCAGAGAAACAGCTCATACATCCAGGAAATGACTCAAGAACAGTGAAAAGCTCCCCAAGAACAAGTTGGAAGGGATTTGTTACAAATGGGCTTCAATCATAGCAGGGATTCAGTAACCTTGGTTACCTACAATGAGTCAGGGACAACTTCTTGGGTGGGGAAGGCATTGTCACAGCAGACAGCAGGGCCTTTCTGCCAGGTATGCTGAATGATGCTGAGCCCAGACCTTTCGCCTCTCCCCTTGCCCCACCAGGAGCGCTATGAAGCAGCCATTCAGAGGTCGGTGAAGAAGACGTGGGCCGAAATCCGGCAGCAGCGCTGGTCCTGGGCAGGAGCCCTGCACCACAGCTCCCCCGGACGGAAGACCAGTGAGTGGGCTGGAGGGCCTTGGGGAAGGGCGAGGTGGGGGGCCTGACGAGTGGGGCCAGGGAGCAGCTTTGTTGCCAGCAGCAGGCCCCTCCCTGCAGCAGCAGGTATGCCTTGCTTTGTGTGACTTGTGTCTTCTGGAATGGTCTTCTAATCCAAACTGTCCCTTCCCAAGGACTTCTGGTATCAAGTCAGAGGTGAATTCTCTTCATTTGGTTTGCTCTTCAAACCTCTATTGTTTTAGATGAGCCTTCTCTGTTTCTCTTTTTACTATTTGTTGATGATACAGAAAAGAGCACTTTAATGCCCTGCAGACACTGGGTATTTAAGAGAACTATCACCCCCTTGTGAACCTGTCTTGGGAGGTAGATATGTGTCTCTGAGTTTTCTTCGTGTAGGGCCATCAGGATTTGGGTCTGATTCTTGGCTGGCATGTATGTACCATCGTGTTTGGATGTCTTTATGTAATAGTCAAGTTTAGTATTTCCAGCTGTGTTCCTTTCAGTGTATGTGCTCATGGATCTGTGGGTTGTGTGTCTTAATATGCGTTTGTTTGCCTTGGTGTATCTATGAGGCTTTGTGTACCTCAGTGAGGGCTCCCAAGTCAGACAGAATTGGGTTAGGACCCCAGCTCTGGCACTTGCAATGTGACCTCTAACATCTCAATGTCAGTCTCTTCATCTGTAAAATGGGGATAACCATACTACTTGCCTCCGAGGTTGTAGGTAGATGTTTGGGAGGATCAAGTGAGGTAACATGTGTGTGGTGCCCAGCACAGTGCCTGGTACATGGTAAGCATCCAAAAAACCTCAGCTGTTCCAAATATCATGATTAAGTTGCTGCGATGTGTTTGTGCCTGTGTGCATCTGGGTCTGGCACATTATCCGTCAGTGTTTGTGTTTCTGTGTCTGTGCATGTCTGCACACACACATGCATGTGGAAGTGTGCCTTTTACTCTCTATGCCCGTGGCTGCATGTCTTTGTCTTTGTGTGCCCCTAGGGATGTGTGGATTTGTGTGACCGTGACTGTGGGTTCTTCTGTTTAGGAATGTCTCTGCATTTGTCCTAATACGTGGGTGTTGTAGCCATAGCGCCTTGGCAGGGCCGAGCCAGCGAGTGCCAATGCTGGGTGGCTGTGGGGGAGGGGTTGCAGCGCCCAGCCCCAGGGAATGGCTTCCTGGCCAGGAAGGCTGTAGTTTCTCTAGTTCTGCTCCATCCCCTTCCTCTGTTCCTTCTCCATCAGCTCCCCCAATCCAGGTTGTCTCTGGTCCCCTGTCCTCCCCCTCCTCCCAGAGCCAAGTCTGCCTCCTCCTTCCCTTCCTAGCCTGCCCACTCCCTCCTCTCCCACCCTGCCCGCGGAGCATCTTGCATGGAAGGCCTCAGTGCCCCCCTGGCTCCTGTCCGGCCCGGCCCTAATGCCGTGTCTTTTCCCCTCCAGGTGGGAGCAGGTGCTCCGTGTCGGCAGTAAACCTGCCTAAACACGTGGATTCTATAATCAACAAGCGGCTCTCAAAGTCCTCTGCCACGCTCTGGAACTCCCCCAGTAGAAGTAAGAGAAGGCCCAGCCCCCTACCTCCAGAGCCCTTTGTAGCCCCAACCAAGCCTCCTCCAGAGCTCGGCAAGAACCCCAGGTCCCAGAACCCCTCATATACGCCAGGTCTCCATCCCCACTCTACCCACTCAGTGTGCTGCACCCCCTCAGGGGAGCTGGTGGTGGCGTGTGGGTCTGGACGCTGAGGACAGAGGTGTGCCCTGCAGGGAAGAAGAACAGAGACAAAGGGCAGTGTCCCAGCAGACAGAAAGCCTGGCTGGGGCCTCAACAGCAGGTGGAGGTGGGGGCAGGGGCGGGGTTGGGGTTAGGGGTGGAGAGTGGAAATGAGCAGGCAGTCTCATCGCCAACCACAGCCAGCTGGCCTCGGCTAGCCTTAGGCAGGTGGCCTTGCCCCCCTGAGTACCAGACTAGTCTGGGTGCTATGTGTACAGAGGGGGCCCCTTATTCCGGCTCTACCCTGGGGGGCCCAAGCAACCCCACACCTCTCTGCCTTCAGAGCCCTAGCCGTGTGGCCTTAGCTGGTTCCAGAGTTGTGGCCAACCAACGTGGCAGGGCCTCTGTGTTCCCACCATGCCCTGGTGCTCACATGTGAAGGGGCCATGGTAGGAGTTATTTATAAGTTTCTCCAGCTTTTATTTGGTTGTTCTGTTGCCTAGCTACCAAATCAGCTGCTGTACTGACTCCACCTGACTGAGGCTTAAAAATAACCCAGCAGCTGAGGGGACAGAGCAGGGTGGCCCAGGCCAGCCAGGCCCCCTAGCAGCCTCCGTCTGGCATGGGACACCCTTCAGTTAGGCACACAGGACCCTCACTGTCCCCAGTCCATGGGGTCATGCCTGCCCAGGCCAGCCCTCTGGTAGCAGGAGGAGCAGGGCTCCGCCTTGGAATGGGAGTAGGCACGGTCTTTCACTTAGGGAAAGTGGTAGAGGGGGCCCTTGAGCCGAGCCCATGCTGGACTTTACCCTGGGAAGCGTCTCCTTGCCCCGGTCTGCAGTGGAGGTCAGGCCCCAGGGCAGACAAATGTGGCCCAACCTGACTGGGGTAAGGGTCTGGGAGAAGCCTCCCTGGGCTCCGTGTGGATGGTACCCAGCAGTCCGCCTGTGCTTCTGCCTGCCTGCTGTGGCCCCCAGCGGTAACGCGCTCCCGGCATTTTCCTCCTAGATCGCAGCCTGCAGCTGAGCCCATGGGAGAGCAGTATCGTGGACCGCCTGATGACACCCACCCTCTCCTTCCTGGCACGGAGTCGCAGTGCGGTCACGCTGCCCCGCAACGGCCGGGACCAGGGTAGGGGCAGCGGCCCTGGGAGAGCCCCCACGAGGGGCGGGACAGGGGCTAGCCTCGCCCGAGGGCCGCACCCCGACCGCACTCATCCCTCCGCAGCCGTGCCCGTGTGCCCGCGCTCGGCCTCTGCCAGCCCCCTGACACCACCGAGCAGCGCCCCCCGAGGCGCGCACCGATGCGCCCCAGCTGGGGAGCGCGGGGAGCGCCGCAAGCCTAGCGCTGGGGGCAGCCCGGCCCAGGTCCGCCGCCGGCACGAGGCCTCCCCGGTGAGTGGGCGCGCAAGTGGGGCAGCCGGGGCACAGGAGCGTGGCGCCTGCAACCCCTGTTTTCCCTCTCCTTCTGCCTCCCCGCCAGGTGCAGAAAAAGGAGAAGAAGGACAAGGAGCGGGAAAATGAGAAGGAGAAGAGTGCCCTGGCCCGGGAGCGCAGCCTCAAGAAGCGCCAGTCACTGCCTGCCTCTCCACGCCAGCGCCTGGCTGCAGGCCACGCGGAGCTCAGGTGGGCGTGCGCCGTGGGGCCTGCGCACTGGGTCAGCAGGCTGGTCAGCGCGCGGTTTGCTGGCTCGTTCTTCCATCCGTTCACAAATAGTTGCTGGGAACCCATCCCTAGCATGAAAATGAAAGCTCCTTGAGGGGCAGATTTTTGTTTGTTTTGCTTTGATGGTGAGGTACCCTAGCACCTAGAACAGTACCTGGGGTCTGGTAAGTACTCAGCAGGCACCTGCTGAATGAATGAACCAGATCTGCCAGGTACTGTTCTGGGCCCTGAGGACGCCCTGGGGAGCCAAGCCAGGCCGAGGTTCTTGCTCTTATTTGCTCTATTGGTGAGCCGGACATTAATCAAAGACTCGCACATGAATATGCTATTACAAACTGGGCTATATGCTCTGAAAGGAAATCATCTGGTTCTGTAAGAGCCTGTAAGTGGGGAGTGCTGAGTTACCTGGGCCTGGGTGGGGAGGATGCTTCCCTGAGGGAATGACAGGCTCAGAGGATTTGTATGGACGCTGCACTTAAAGCCTAACTTTTCCTTTTCTCTCAGTCCCAAAGCCAAGGCCCGGCCATCCTCTCCCTCCACGTCCTGGCCCAGGCCTGCCTCTCCCTGCCCCAGCCCAGGGCCAGGCTACGCTCTACCCCCAAAACCACCATCCCCTCGGGGCACCACTGCATCACCCAAGGGGCGGGTTCGGAGGAAGGATGAGGCAAAGGAGAGCCTCAGTGCGACAGGACCTGTGGATAAGAACCAGAGCAAGAGCAAGACCCGTGAGGAGAAGGAGCCAACAGCCCCAACCTCACCAGCACCCTCGCCTGTGCCCTCCCCCACCCCAGCTCAGCCCCAGAAGGAGCAGCCCACAGCTGAGACACCTGCAGGTGGGCAGGGCAAGAGAGGCGACCTTGCCTGCATGGGAGAGGTGGTCAGAGCCTAGGGGTGCCTGGGGACTAGGTGTTGGGAGACAGGAAGAGGAGTTTCCTGCCCTCAGCAGGTCCAGGCCTGGAAGCCCTGCAGGAGAGGAGGACCACACAGCAGTCTGGGTCCATGGCAGAAGTTGTGGGGGTGGGGTGGGGTGGGGTGTGTGCTCACCCTGAGGTCCAGGAAGCTCCCGGTGCATGCAGGAGTGATGGATGTGTGTGCTGACTCCTGGTCCTGGATCCCACCCCAGATGCTGCTGTCCTGACCCCACCCCCAGCTCCTGCTCCACCAGCGACCCCTAGCAAACCCATGGCAGGCACCACAGACCGAGAAGAGGCCACCCGGCTCCTGGCTGAGAAGCGGCGCCAAGCACGGGAGCAGCGGGAGCGCGAGGAACAGGAGCGGAGGCTGCAAGCAGAAAGGGACAAGTGAGTGTGCCCTTGGGGGCTTTATGGAGGCTGCCGGAGAAGCGCAGTTTGGAGCCCGAGTTTCCTCTGTCCCCCAGGCGCCTGCGAGAGGAGCAGCTGGCGCGGGAGGCTGAGGCTCGGGCCGAGAGGGAGGCGGAGGCTCGGAGGCGGGAGGAGCAGGAGGCCCGAGAGAAGGCGCAGGCGGAGCAGGAGGAACAGGAGCGGCTGCAGAAGCAGGTGCACCCCTCCCCACCCCCACCGGGTGGGCAATGCGGGGCTGGGTGCAGGCCCCTCCTGGTGGCGAGCTGGGGACTGGCCCAGAGGGAAGGGGGGAATCCAGCTGCTTAGAGCTCATGGGGGTCTTTGGCAGAAAGAAGAGGCCGAAGCTCGGTCCCGGGAAGAAGCAGAGAGGCAGCGTCTGGAGCGGGAAAAGCACTTCCAGCGGGAGGAGCAAGAGCGGCAAGAGCGCAAAAAGGTGTGCAGAGCAGTGCCGAGCTTATGTGGGCGGGGCTGTGGGGGCATGCTGGGTGCTGGGTGTCCTCTTCGGTTAGGGCTTCAGTTATGGGGCCAGTGGAGGCTGTGGGAGCAGGCCCTGCCTTGGGCTTATAAAGGTCGGGTCAAGAAGGAGTTGCGGTGACTTCTGGTTCCTGGCCTGGAGAGGGCTGGTAGGAGCTGAAAGGGCTGTAACATTCAGTACAGGGGCTGGCTGGTGGGAAGTTTAGAAGTAGGGCAAGACTTGGGCCTAACTGCTGTGGGGTCTCCAAACAGCGCCTGGAGGAGATCATGAAGAGGACCCGGAAGTCAGAAGCTGCTGAAACCAAGGTCAGGATTCCCCAAAGGCCCTGTTGAAAGTGGGGGTGTCGGGAGGGTGGGAGGGGCCGCTCAGAGTCTGGTTTGGGAGAGAGGAAGTCAGCACTAGAACCAGGTGGGGCCAGCTATCCCCTGAGTCTGACCGTTTTTCCAATTCAAAGCAGAAGCTGGACAGGAAGGAGGCACAAGCCAACAATTTCAGCCCAGGTAAAGGCCCTGTTCCCCCCATCTCTGTCTCCTTAGCCACCCCTCCTCAAACCTCCTCCTCTCCCCAGCCCTAACTGATGGGCCTTCCTCTCCTGTGACAGAGCCTGTGAAAGCCGGGGAAGCCAGGCCCTCAGGGCTGCAGAAAGAGGCAGTGCAGAAAGAGGAGCTGGCCCCCCAGGAGCCTCAGTGGAGGTACCAGCTACCAGTCCCAGGGGCCCTGAGCGGGGCACTGGGGGGTGCCTGGGTGATCCTGGAGTGGGAGTGCTGAGTGTTGGCCCTGCACCCACAGCCTTCCAAACAAGGAGTCGCCCGGGTCCCTGGTGAATGGACTACAGCCTCTCCCTGCACACCAGGAGAATGGCTTCTCGCCTAAGGGACCCTCTGGGGACAAGAGTCTGGGCCGAACGCCAGAGGCACTCCTGCCCTTTGCAGAGGCAGAAGCCTTCCTCAAGAAAGCTGTGGTACAGTCCCCACAGGTCACAGGTAGGAATCCCTGCTTCCTGGACCGCAGCCTTCCCCAGACTCCCCAGCCCTGCCCTTCCAGTTTTGCCACAGGCCCCTGGAACACTCCACCCTGAAGACCCCCAGACATATGGGCTTGGAGGCGTGGTTTGCCTTGACTGTTTCCCCTCCTGCTTTTTTCCCCCAGAAGTCCTTTAGGAGGTTGCCTTGGATCCAGGCACAGCTATGAGGGCCCCTCCGCACATCCTCCAGGACATCTGGAAGAGAGAGAAACAGAACAAAGCCGGAAGTGGCCTGGGCCCCTGGGGGTGGGTCTCCTGTTATTTTTAATCTGCACCTTATAGACTGATGTCTCTTTGGCCGGAGCCAGATCCTGCCCCTCAGTGCATTCGTGTGCTCACACGCGCGGCCGCCCCCCTCCCGTACACACACATACACTCACAGCCTCTCTGGCCTCCTCCCTCGGGGAAGGGCCGCCTGTAGTATTTGCCTTGGTTCGGTGGGGTACAGTGGATGTGAATACTGTAAATACTTGTGCTCAGACTCCTCTGCGTGGAGGGGCGGGTGCAGGAGGCAGACCCTCCCAGGACTCCCCGGGGGTGGTCTTCCTCTCTCTATTTAACTGTAACTGAGGGGGAACCCAGGTGAGGGGATGGGGGGGCACCTTGGGCCACAGGATACTGGTTGCTTTAGGGGTACCCATGCCCCCTGCCCTCGCCTGGAATCAGTGTTATTGCATCTGATCAAACGTCTCCAGAAATAAAGTGAGAATAATTCTGCCAGTCCTGTCCATCCTTGGGGCTGGCGGAGGGTGGGAGCAGGTCTGAAGGAGCCAGGACCTCGCGCTATCTACCCCTACCCAGGACTAGTCCTAGACCTCCCGCCTGTGGTCTCCATCTTGTCATGAATGCATTCATTGAACAAATGTGGTAGCAGGCAAGGGGCTGCGTGCTAGGGATGCAGTAGTAGGAAAAGATGTAGGCTCCACTCTCACAGGGTCTACAGTCTAGCAGGTGAGTGTCCTAGACACTCAGTTGCTTACTCAATATCCACTCCCATTTACCCAAACAAATGATTTTGTTCAGGTGGCCATCTTCCTCTTGGATCCCCTCCAACTCCCCACCTCTGTGCTTCAGCAGAAGTAGAGCCTAGGCCCAGGGGTGAATCATGATTGTAATGAGGCAAAAATGATGGTCCCCAACCCCTCATAAGTGACTGGTTTAGGTCCAGGCATGTGACCCAACTGGGGCCAGCAGATATAAGGAAAAGTCTCCTGGGCTTCTAGGAGAGGCATCCTCACTTTTGAAAAACAAAAAAACAAAACAACAACAAAAAAAACAAGGCCCTCCCAGTGTCCCCCACCTTGTGTTTATATCCTGGGTAGTCCCTTTCCATATTGTACCAGGGTGGGGCTGAGTGACCACCAGAACACAGCAGAAGTAATGGCGTGTCACACGAGAGGTTAGGTCACAAAAGACACTGCAGCTTCTGTTTCCATGGCTCTCACTCTTGGACTGTATGTGGGGGAGGCAGTGACTACACAGCAAACAGCCTGAGGGGTCCACATGCTGAGGGACTGAAGCCCCCTGCCAACAACCCCTTGAATACGTGAATACGCTTGGGAACAGCTTCTCCCTGCACACCAGGTATGGCCGCCTTGGTATGGCCTTCAGATAATTTCAGCCCTGGCCAACCACTTGATAATAAC
Organism: Taxidea taxus jeffersonii; assembly: GCA_003697995.1. Classification (NCBI taxonomy): domain Eukaryota; kingdom Metazoa; phylum Chordata; class Mammalia; order Carnivora; family Mustelidae; genus Taxidea; species Taxidea taxus. The sequence continues at coordinate 14,056 of RCUC01109754.1, forward strand.
CTCATGAGAACTCCTCTGCCAGAACCAACTAGCTAAGCCACTCCCGAGTTACCAGCCCTCAGAAACTGTGAGATAATATTGTTGTAGACAGCTAAGTTTCACGATGATTTGTTAAGACAGCAATAGCTAATTAAGACCCATAACAAGGGAAAAACTCTGCACGTGTGATAGGACGTCGACTCTGATGGCTGGAGCTGCTGCATCCATCCTGCTGACCAACCTGAGGACAAGGCCAACATCAAGGGTGGCAGAGCAGGGAGATGGGGAGAACCTAGGTCCTTGAGAAGACCACTGAGTTAACCAAGCCTGAATCCAGTCCTGCCACCAGACAACCTACTGTTTAAGCCAATGGAGCTGGGTTTTCTGTTTGATGTAACCAAGAGGTTCTAACTCATGCAGGGACACAGACAATAAACAGATACATACATGCATGTCTGTTTCAAAGAAGGAAATGAACTGGGTGAAAGGAGGAGCGATACCAGGGAAACCTCCTCAGAGAAGGTGTGTTCTAAAGGAGCAGCATGTAAATTAGACCCGAGGGTTGAGGAGGAGCCGGCCATGTGAGAAAGAACAGGGAGACAAGGTGCAGGTGGAGGGGTTGGTATGTGGAAAGCCCTTGTGGAGCAGGGACAGGAGCAGGGTTGCTGGGGGAGGGCATGGGAACCAAGTCTTAGGTGTTGTGACCAGGAGCCCTAAGGAGGGACTGATAGCTTCTTGGCCCTCTCCTTGGTGACATCTCTTTTTCATACCACCCCCAGCCCCAGCCCTCTGCTCAGGCCCCAGCTCCTATTCCCACCGAGGCAGAGACACCCAACATTTCCCTGGCAGCAGCACCCTCTGAATATTCTTGCAAGCGAATCCTTTATTCATTCAGTATAGTGGGGAGCACCAGAGTGATATGATGGTAAGCAAACAAGCAGACCTGGCAGCTCCTGGTGTGGAAGGTGGGTATTAACTAAATCACCACGCAAACAAATACAAATGCAGGAAATGCAGCAACTGCTATGAAGACCGAATATAGAGCATTAAAAACATCTAACAGAAGAACCTAAGTTGGGGGTATCCCTTAATAAATGGTGTTTCATCTAAGATCTGGCTGGTGAGCAGGTATTGACTGGGCAAAGTCAGGGATGTGGAGAAAGGAGAGAGAAGCACTTTCCAGACAAGGGGAAAAGCATGTGCAAAGGCCCTGCAGGGAAAGGAGGCTCTGGAGGATTGTCAGCAGAACAGACCTGAAGGAGTCTGTTCTTACTCACCACTAAATCCTCAGGCCTGGGACAATAGGCACTCAATATTTATTAAACTAAGGAAGGTCCATTGAGGAAGTGGGGCTTGGCTTGAGGTGAGCCAGACCGTGCAAGTCCTTGTAAGGTTGTGTCAGGAGTTTGGATTTTATTCCAAGGGCCATGGGAAGCCGCTGAAGGCTGTGAAATGGGGTGGAAACGGTGACATGGTCAGACTGGCATTTTTATTAGACCACTCTTGCTCTTGGCTGGGAAACTGGTAGAGGCTTGATTGTAAATTGGGAGACCAGGGAAGGAGTGATTGCTGGGATCTAGGCAGGAGATGATATAGGCTTAGCCTCCAGAAATAGAGATGGAGAGAAATGTGCAACATTTATTTGCTTATTTTTTCAAGCAACATTGAGCCCCTAGTATGTGCCAGGTACACAGGTGCTGGAGACTTCCAGTGAATAAAAACTGGCACAGTCCTTATCCCCGTGGAACTTAGAGTCTGGTAGAAAAAAACAGGCATTATTTAAATAATACTGCAAATAGATCAACAATTGCAGCTATGACAAATATGTGAAGAAGTATGTAGTGCTAGGAGTCAGTCATAAGAGATCTGACCTGGTCAGGGAGGTCCTGGAGGGTGTCTCTGAGAAAGCAATGCTGGAGGAGCCTCAGTCTGAAGGAATAGCAGTTAGCAAGACAGAAGAGCGGCATTCCAGGCAGAAGAAGAAATAGCATGTGCAAAGGCCCTGTGACAAACACGGCCCATGTAGTTGGAACAAAGAGAGCGATAGAGCAGGTAGTGCCAGAGTTGTAGGAAGGACCAGGACATGCACGCCCCTGTGGGCCATGCTAAGAGTTTAGTCTTTAGTACAAGAGCACTAGGAAGCATGAGAAAGATTTCAGCAGGTGGGCAACATGATCAGATTAATGATTTGAGATTAGCAGGGCTACCGCCTGGAGAAGGGACTGAGCGGAGAAGGGAAGAGACACAGTAGGGAGTCGAGGCAAGAACACCAACTCTGATGAGAGAGGATGGGCAACTGGCCAGTGAGTGGTGGAAACCGGGACACGAGAGGTAAAAAAAATGGATTGGCCGAGCGAATGAAAAAGAATGCTGTCAAAGATGATTCTAAGCTTTCCAGTTTAATAAGCAGATGGATACTGGTCTCTTCATTGAGAGAGGAACTCAGGAAGAAAGCCAGGTTTAGGGGTCAGATCACGAATTTGACCTGGCAGTGGGTAGATAACAATTTCTTTCTTTCCTTCTTCTTTCTTTCTTTAAAATTTTATTTATTTATTTGACAGAGATCACAAATAGAGAGGCAGGCATGGCCGCTGGGGAAATCAGGCTCTCTGCTGAGCAGAGACCCCCTATGCAGGGCTTGATCCAGGACCCTGAGATAATGACCTGACCCGAAGGCAGAGGCTTCACCCACTGAGTCACCAGGTACCCCTGAATAACAATTTCTTGTACAGGTCCACCTCTCAAGGAGATGGGTCTGATCCCACCAGCTCGGTGGGAGGAGCCAGGAGGGCGGGAGGGAAGAGTGTTGGGGAAGTTCCCACGGGGAGCAGTGTTCACGAGACTGGGGTCTGGTCCTCTGACACCTCAGGGCTTTTCCGGGAAGTCCTGGGCCAGGGCGGGAACCGACCCAGGCTGCAGAGAGGCTGGCCTCCTGGTCTGTTTCCTGGTTTCCTAAGTCTCCGTCGGAGACTTAGGAATGTCCGGTCAGCTCTGGGCCCTGCGGGAGCCTGAGAATGCAGAGGGGAGGCAGCGGCCCTCCGCTTTGGAGAGCCCTCCCTTTCTCCAACAAGGTCATAGAAGGCAGGGCCTGAAGGAGGCAACCAGTGCCCTTTCCTCCGCGTCCCTCCAGGAACCGCCAACGCTCCTGAACCCCGGCTGTCGCACAAAACTGCCCCCAATACACACCATTTCTTTCCCGGGGCTTCCCAGCTCCACGGCTTCGGTCCGGGAGGGCCTCCTTCAAAGGAGCAATCCTTTCACCCCCAGGCCCGGCCCTGGCCTCCCCAGGAACGGACATCGGGCGCCCCCTCCCGGCGAAACGAGCACACGGGCAAGCTCGGTGAGGTCAGAACTGCCCGGACTGGACTGGACTCCGGGCTGTGGAAGGTGAGGGTCCTGGCGGAGTGGTAGGGAAGTGTGTGTCCAGGCCTGGCCAGTGAGTCCCTCTGTAGCCCTGAGCAATACCCCCAAGTTCTGGGAGCTCCAATTTCTCATCTGCTCATTAGGGCTAGTGACATGGGTGAGACGTTCCTTGCGGTGACACGTGGAAAAAAAAGAGTTTTGTTAGCTGCAAGGCCTCCTCTCCACCTTGAGGGCCCTTGACACCCTGGAGCAGCTCTACACCATCTCCTGGGTGCTCCCAGCCCTCTCCTGAAAGCACCTAACTTCGAGACAGCCATGTTAGATACATCTGATGCTGTCAGAACGCTGAGCACTCCCGCATCCGTGGGTTCCAGTCCTTACCTCCACCAGGCTCAGCCTAGAATTGGCGACATGTAATACAAGGTAAAAGGTCAGGGAAAGAACCAGGCACGGGGTCCTATGGGAATATAAAGGAGAGGTACTTGATCCAGACTCAAAGGGGGAGAGAATGTCAGGAGAGCTTCTTGGGAAGGTCCCTTTAAATTAAGGGTTGAGAAATTAAATGACTCCAAAGGGCAGCTCCTGGCATTCTGCGGTAGTCCACAGTTACTGGGAGGGAAATGGATCCCCCTATAGCTGGGAGTGGCCTACCAAGTGTGGGATGATTGTAGGGGTGTCTGCCCTACTCAGAAGTGGGTAACAAAGATGCATTGCCTGTAGAGAATTGGAGAATCACAATAGAAATAGGGGTTTGGGTGGCTCAGTTGGTTAAGTATCTGACTCTTGGTTTCATCTCAGGTTATGATCTCAGAGTTGTGAGATCAAGCCCCGAGTGGGGCTCTGGGCTGGGCATGGGACCTGCTGAAGAGTCTCTCTCTCTCTCTCTCTCAAAAAAAAAAAAAAAAAGCCTAAAACTTGGTCAGCTTTCTATTATTACCATCCATTAGCAATTTAATTGTTTATTTTTTATTTTTAAAGATTTTATTTCTTTATTTGACACAGAGAGAGAGAGACAGCAAAAGAAGGAATACAAGCAGGGGGAGCGGGAGAGGGAGAAGCAGGCTTCCTACCGAGCAGACAGCCTGATGTGGGGCTCAATCCCAGGACCCTGAGATCATGACCTGAGCTGAAGGCAGACACTTAATGACTGAGCCACCCAGGCACCCCAACCATTGGCAATTTTTTTAAAAGATTTTATTTATTTATTTGACAGAGATCACAAGTAGGCAGAGAGAGAGGAGGAAGCAGGCTCCCCGCTGAGCAGAGAGCCTGATGTGGGGCTCAATCCCGGGACCCTGGGATCATGACCTGAGCTGAAGGTAGAGGCTTTAACCCACTGAGCCACCCAGGCGCCCCCTCCATTGGCAATTTTAAACATCAGTTTATTATTTTTTTTTAAGATTTTATTTATTTATTTGACAGGCAGAGAGGCAGGCAGGGGCCGGGGAAGCAGGCTCCCCACTGAGCAGAGAGCCTGATGTGGGGCTCGATCCCAGGACCCCGAGATCATGACCTGAGCCGAAGGCAGAGGTTCTAACCCACTGACCCACCCAGGTGCCCCTAAACAACATCAGTTTAAAAATGCTTCTCCCCCCAAAATGCTTCTTCCCCCCAAAAACATTTTATTGGCCTAAGTTCTAAATAGTTGCTACAGGGCGCCTGGCTGCCTCAGTAGGTAGAGCGTGCAACTCTTGATCTTGGGGTTGTGAGTTTGAGCCCCATATTGGGTGTGGAGATTACTCAAAAAAACCTTTAGATAGTTGCTATAGATACTGTTGAGTTTTAGTAATATTTATATTAGCTTCCAATTAGCACAATTTATTACTTACCTTTGAATAAACCTTGTGTCCTACATGGAAGTTAACTAGGAGAAATCTCACCTAAATAGTTGCCTCTTGACACACACAGACGCACATATGTACATTCACTTTGAAATCGCTCAAGCTTGCTTTGGGCTTGATTGGTGTTTCCAACTCTGTGACACTATGTGTTCTGAGCTTATTTATTTTTTTAAAGATTTTATTTATTTATTTATTTATTTATTTATTTGACAGGGAGAGACAGTGAGAGAGAGAGAGCACAAGTAGGGGCAGCAGCAGAGGGAGAGGGAGAAGCAGGCTCCCTACTGAGCAGGGAGCCTGATGTGGGGCTTGATCCCAAAACCTTGGGATCATGACCTGAGCTGAAGGCAGATGTTTAATGGCTGAGCCACCAGGGTGCCCCCTATTTCTGAATTTAAACAGTAGTTTCAGAATGAATGATGATAGTCATCAGAAGGGCAAAGAAACAGAACCTGTTACTTCAATTCTGTCATTCTATGTCATCACTTGTGTTAATAATTTATATATTAAAAATTAAAAAAAATTTAAGTAGGTTCCACACCCAACATGGGGCTTGAACTCAAAACCTTGAGATTTAAAGTTGTGCGCCGGGGTGCCTGGGTGGCTCAGTGGGTTAAACCTCTACCTTTGGCTCAGATCATGATCTCAGGGTCCTGGGATTGAACCCCACATTGGGCTCTCTGCTTGGCAAGGAGCCTGCTTCCTCCCACCTCTCTGCCTGCCTCTGTGCCTACTTGTGATGTCTGTAAAATAAATAAATAAAATCTTAAAAAAAAAATAAAGTTGTGTGCCCTACTAATTGAGCCAGCCAGGCATCATATATATATGTGTGTGTGTGTGTGTGTGTGTGTGTGTGTGTGTGTACACATATATATTCTTTAAAAAAAAGAATGATTCTTTCTTTTTAAAAAAATATTTATTTGTTTATTTATTTGAGAGCAAAAGAGACAGAGAGAGTACAAGCAGGGGGAGAGGGAGAGGGAGAAGCAGACTCCCTTCTGAGCTGGGAGCTGGACATGGGACTTGATCCCAGGACCTGGAGATTAGGACCTGGAGATCAGGACCTGAGCCAAAGGCAGATGCTTAACCATCTGAGCCACCCAGGTGCCCCCAAACTTTTAAGTAATCTCTACACCCAATGTGGGGCTTGAATTTACCACTCTGAGATTAAGAGTTGCACGCTCCACTGACTGAACCAGCCAGGTGCCTCTAAACTTGTACATATATTAAATAAAACTCAACATAAATAGACTTTTGTGTTTAACAGTGGAAACTGTAAGGTATAATATTTTTGTTTGGAAAGTGCAAATTTAGGGGCACCTGGGTGGCTCAGTCAGTTAAGTGTCTGCCTTCAGCGCAGGTCATGATCTCCAGGTCCTGGGATCCAACCCCACATGGGGCTCCCTGCTCAGGGGGAGTCTTCTTCTTCCTCTCCCTCTGCCCCTCCCCCCATTCATGTTCTCATGCACTCTCTTTCAAATAAATAAAATCTTTAAAAAAAAGTACAAATGTATTCAAACATAAAATGTTTTGTCAAATTTAAATAATATTGTAAAAGAGTTACCTTCTTTATTAATTTTTTTCAATCTTTAAAATGATTTTATTTATTTATTTGAGAGAGAGAGTAGGAGCTTGTTGGGGGGGCAGAGGGAGAGGGAGAGAAGCAGAATCCCCTTGAGTGGGGAGCCCCACGTGGGACTGGATCCCAGGATCTGGAGATCATGAACTGAGCAGAAGGCAGACGCTTAACCGACTGAGCCACCCAGGCCCCCCTCAGTTTTTTCATTGTGGTAAAGTGTACATAACAGAATGAACCATTTTTGTAAGTGTAGAGTTTTGTGGCATTCAATACGTTCACATCACTGTGCAACCACTGCTATTCATCTCTAGAATTGTTCATCTTCCCAAATGGAAATTTGATCTCACCCACTTCCAGGGCTCAAGCTCCTATTTCAGTGAGAGGCTGTGTAGTGTGGTGAAGAGCATGGATCCTGGCTAGACTGCTGGGGATCAGCCCCCCGCTTAGTCACTTAGTAGTTATGTAACCTTGGTTATGGTAACTAACTCCTCTCCCCTGGTCTGTAAAATGGCGAGAGCGAAGATGCGTAGCTCACAGGGGTGCTGGGAGGAATCAATAAGTTAGTGTATGCAGAGAACTTAGAAAAATGTCTGACGCTTGGTCAGTGCTCAGTAAAGTCTCAATAAAGATGGAGTTTTCATTGCCATCTTTATGCTGATGGCTCCCAAATGCGATCCTCCAGTCCGGACCTCTTTCCCTAGCTTGACAGCCTACGTATCTGTCTACTGGACATCCTGGCTTGGGTGCTTTGCAAGTACCACTGAGTCCCAGAGTGAACTCAGTGGGGTGCCTGGGTGGCTCAGTGGATTAAACATCTGACTGTGGATCTCAGCTCAGGTCTTGATTTCAGGATCATGAGTTTAAGTCCTGTGTGGGGCTCCATCCTGGGTGTGGTACCTAATTAAAAAAAAAAAGTGAAGTCAGAAACACCATCCTAGTGGGGCACCTGGGTGGCTCAGTCGTTAAGCGTCTGCCTTCGGCTCAGGTCATGATCCCCAGGCTCGGGGGTTCAAGCCCCACATCAGGCTCCCTGCTTTGCGGGAAGCCTGCTTTTCCCTCTCCCACTCCCCCTACTTCTGTTCCCTCTCTTGCTGTGTGTCTCTTTCTGTCAAATAAATAAATAAAATCTTTAAAAAGAAGAAAAAGATGGGGCGCCTGGGTGGCTCAGTGGGTTAAAGCCTCTGCCTTCAACTTGGGTCATGATCCCGGGGTCCTGGGATTGAGCCCCGAGTCGGGCTCTCTGCTTGACAGGGAGCCTGCTTCCTCCTCTCTCTCTGCCTGCTTCTCTGTGATCTCCGTCTGCCAAATAAATAAATAAAATCTTTTAAAAAAATAAATAAAATTTAAAAAAGAAAAAGAAAAAAAGAAACACCATCCTAGAGAACATCAGCAGGATCTGATAGTCTGTGAAGCCAGAAGTTACCTCAGAAGTCACTCCTCACACTGCCTCACCTCTGCAAGATCTCTCTGTCCCCAATGGCCTCACACTAGCCCAGGCCATCCTGGAAAGGATAGCAAGGCTGTTCCTCCAATCTAGTCTCTGCCCAGCAGCCACAAATGCACCCACACATTTCCCTTCTTAAATGCCTCCCAGGCCTCATTGTCCTCAGGATAAAATGTACACTGCGGCAGAGTGACTTCCTGGGGTTGCTGCGTGGCCCTCCTGTTTTTCCCTCTCTGTGTTCCCATTACCTTGCATTTGTGATTCTTCTGAGTGTTTCAGAGCCTTTTTCCAAACCATTTCTTTGGCCTGGGACACTCTCCCCTGCCCGCCTCTAGGGGCCCCGGTATCAAGGTTGGCGGGCTGCTCTTCAACTCTTAAATACTGCCTTTTCCAGATGGCCTCCTTTGACCCCAGAGCTCTGTACCTACCCTAGCACAACAGATGCTTTATTCTAACTATTTGTCTATTAGAGGCCCTTCTGCCAGAACTTGAGTCACAGGAATATTTCAGTTCTGTCCTTCCTAGTCCCCAGTGCCTGGCACACAGCTGATGCTGTCTGTGTGCAGTAAATGTCCGACTGAGAGAAACATGAGCAAGAGCATGGAAGCCAGAACAGTCGGGGGAGTGAGAAACGGAGACTAATAGGCAGGTCGTGTTTCTCTGGTGCTGTGTGAGACAGGCAGGAAGGTTGCCAAGAGTCCCAGAAGCTGAACAGGGATCAAGCACGGAGCGACGCGTATCCCGACTGGCTGGGAAGTTTGTTCTTTCTCCTATGGCACGGAAAAGCACGGAAGGGTTCTAAGTCCGAGGATAGCATGACTGGAGGTAACACACTAGCCACCCACAGGCTGGAGGCAGGTGGACAAGACTGGAGACAGGAAGACAGTTATGAGGCTGTGGCAGCAAGATGTCTCCAGAAGGAAACTGAGGAAGGGAACCAGATGGTTAAGGGACAGGGGTAGAAAAGATAGTTCATTGCATGTTCTTTGTATCTATGGAAAATTTGAAGCATGGGACTGCACCAGTTGGTCAAAATATCATTTTATTTATTTTTTTTAATGAAAATATTTTATATATTCATTTAAGACAGAGAGAGAGAGACAGCATGAGCAGGAAGAAAGGCAGAGGGAGAGGGAGAGGCAGGCTCCCCATTGAGCAGGGAGCCCCATGCAGGACTCAATCCCAGGACTCTGGGATCATGACCTGGGCTGAAGGCAGATGCTTAACCAACTGAGTCATCCAGGTGTCTCTTATTTTATTTTTTGAAAGATTTTATGTATTTATTTGAGAGGGAGAGAGAGAGACAGGGAAAGCGCATATGTGAGCAGTGAGCAGGGGGGGAGATGCAGACTCTCGGCCCAGCAGGGATCCCAAATGTGGTTCTTGATCCCAGGACCCTGGGATCATGACCTGAGCTGAAGGCAGATGTTTAACCAAGTGATCCAGGTGCCCCAAAAATATAATTTTAAAGAGTGAACAAAATGAGTATGTTGTAATAATCTAGGCAAATGGCACCTGGGTGACTCAGTTGGTTAAGCATCTGACTCTTGATTTCAGTCCAGGTCATGAGTTCAAGCCCTGCATTGGTCTGTGTGCTGGGCCTGGTGCCTACTTTAAAAAAAAAAAAAAAAAAGAAGAAGAAGAAGCAGGAGAAAGAAAGAATCTAGGCAAGACATGATATCTATAAGATTTGAATTCTTTTTTATTGTAAACCAATGCTGACTCCTTAACGAAAATGAGATGATATATAAAAGTAAAAATAATAAAAAATAGAATCCCCTGTAGTTTCTTCTACCAAAAAGTGAGCAGTGATAGAAACACTTCCTTTTTCCCCACCTAAAGTTGCTGGAAGATAATCTGGATGAAGGCTGGGGGAGAGGCCCATCCCCTGGTGGGCTTGCTGAATTGAATAAATCAAAATTCAGGACCCCTGTTAAAGTAGAATTTCAGATAAACAATGAATAATTATTCAGCATAAAAGTAATGTTCTAGGGGCACCTGGGTGGCTCAGTGGGTTAAAGCCTCTGCCTTTAGCTCAGGTCATGATCCCAGGGTCCTGGGATCTAGCCCCACATCGGGTTCTCTGCTCAGCAGGAAGCCTGCTCCCCCCCCCCCCCCCCCGCCTGCCTCCCTGCCTCCCTGTGATCTCTGTCTGTCAGAAAAAAAAAAAAAAATCTTAAAAAAAAAGTATGTTCTAAATATGGCAAGAACATACATTTAAAAAGTCTTTGTGGTTTCTTGAAATTTATTTATTTTTTTAGACAAAGATGTCATACATCCTGCTTTTCTTTTAAGATTTTATTTATTTACGTATTTATTTGTCAGAAAGAGAGAGAGAGAGCACACAAACAGGCAGAGTGGCAGAGAAAGAAGCAGGCTCCCTGCCAAGCAAGGAGTCTGATGCGGGACTCATTCCCAGGACCCTGGGATCATGACCTGAGTCGAAGGCAGCTGCTTAACCGACTGAGCCACCCAGGTGTCCCATTTCTTGAAATTTAAATTTCACTAGGCATCCTGGATTTTGTGTGGCAACCCTATACCCTAGTCTTTCTCCTCCCTTGGCCCATACTGCTGGTCCTTTCCCCAGTCTTTTTTTTTTTTTTTAAGATTTTATTTATTTATTTGACAGAGATTACAAGTAGGCAGAGAAGCAGGCAGAGAGGAGGAAGCAGGCTCTCTGCTGAGCAGAGAGCCCGATGCGGGGCTCGATCCCAGGACCCCGGGATCATGACCTGAGCCAAAGGCAGAGGCTTTAACCCACTGAGCCACCCAGGTGCCCTTTTCCCCAGTTTTTATTTTAAATCCTCATTTGGATGATTTTTACTTAAAAGACATTCAAATTTGTTTTTAAAATTGCCTCCATACTTTTCTGCAGGGTCCTTGGCCTCACACAGCACCGACCCTCCAGGTCCACTGGCCCAGCATAGAGTAGACTGGGCCCATGGGGTCGCCAGGTAAAGTGAATGAAGGAACCAGAGCAGGCAGCTCTGGCCAGCCATCGAGGGTTGGGTCCTGGGTCCTGGGTCTTGGTGATGGGCACTGGTAACTGAGCCTGGATGCTGAGCACTGCATAGTAAGCACAGGGTATCATGTCTTGGTTCTGAGTGCTGGGTTCTGGGTCCTGGGAACCAGGACCAAGGAGGAGGCTAAGCAGGAGTTCTTGGTCACTGAACAAAGGCTACCAGGCTCAGCAGCAGTCAGGAGTCTGGTATCTCTCACTACTCAGGGTGGGGCCAGGGATGAGGAGCTGCCCAGCACCCAGCTGTTTTGTAACAGCTGCGGGACTAGGCTAGAGGGGAAATTTAAGGAACTGGGGGTGGGGTGGGAAGAAAAGGGGTCAGTGGACAGGGTAAGGCCACTTGGGCAGGCTGACTTAGGTCCCAGGCTCTGGGGGTGAGAGCAAGCTGGAGCTCCAGGTATCTCAGAGACAAGACAGTGGGACCCTAGGGATAAGGGCAGGATGGGTGGTGGGGAGAGTGAGAAACTTCAGGCTCCCTGTCTTTCTATACTCCCTCTTTGCCAGCCTCCTGGCCCAGCTCCCGGGCCAAGGCAGCTGGAGTGATTAGTGTGGGCCGAGGGAGTAGGAATGCCAGAGGCTTGTCTCATGTCTCGGAACACGAGGATCTGGCTGGAGCAGATGGCACAACCGAGATGAGGAAGAGGAGCCACGAGATAAGTAGAGATAAACAGGGTGAACAGCAGAGACAGACCAGAGTAGCAGGGCAAGACAGAGAGCAAGAGACTGAACGCCACGTAGCGAAATGGATGGTGGTGGAGGGAGGCATCAGCAGTCTCCCAGCAAGCAGACCTTCTCCTTATCTCTTCCTAGACTCAGCCAGGTCTGAGTGTCTCCCCACTGGGGCCCCTAGCCCAAGGTTTCTCAACCTCAGCCCTATTGATGTTTGGGGTGGGATAATTCTTTGATGGGTTTTGGCAGGGGGTTGCTGTCCTGTGTCTTGTAGGATATTTAGCTGCTGCTAAACCCCTCTGCCTGCCAGAGGCCACTACACCCTTTCCCCTCAAGTCAGGACAACAAAAAATATTTCTAGAGATTGCCAAATGTTCCCTGGGGAAGGGTTGAATCATTATATTGTATACCTGAAACTAATATACACTGTATGTTAACTAACTAGAATTTGAGTAAAAACTTAGAAAAAAGGGTTGCCTGGGTGGCTCAGTCATTAAGCGTCTGCCTTCGGCTCAGGTCATGATCCCAAGGTCCTGGGGTTGAGCCCTACATCAGGCTCCCTGCTCCGAGGGGAGCCTGCTTCTCTCTCTCCCACACCCTCTACTGTGTTCCCTCTCTCACTGTGTCTCTTTCTGTCAAATAAATACACTCTTTTTTTTTTTTCCAAACTTAGAAAAAAACCAACAAAACGGGGCTGCTGTTTGGCTCAGTTGGTAAAGCCACGGACTCTTGATTTTAACTCAGTTCTTTATCTCAGTGAGTTCAAGCCTCGTGTTGGGCTCCATGCTGGGTGTGGAGCCTACTTAGAATTTAAAAAAGAATGTTCCCTGGGGAGGAATTGCCCTAACTGACAATCTTCCCTGCTCCCAAGTAGATCTCTGTGTGCTCGCAACTACTGGTTTCTGGCTAATTCTCCCATCAGCCCTTGTGCCCCCTCTGGCCCCAAGCATGGCTTCAATTGCCTGCCCCAGGAGCCAGGGAAACTGGGAGGGTTGCTGAGACTAAAACATCATTGAAAAGAGTCCCTGCCCTCATGGCATTCCTGGTCCTGTCCCATCTGGAAGGCACTGCAGGTGTGCCTTGGGGTGCTGAGTGGGTGTGTGCTCTTGTCTCTACAGGAGGAGTGAGAGATGAGCCCCCAGGTACATCTGGACTAGGTATTTGTAGCAAGCACACATGTCATCCACAATGCTCACATGTAAGACATGTCACATTTATTTATTTCTCTGTATCACACTGTCTGCTCCAAATCCCATCCCCACCCTCTTGGCAGGCAGGCTGGCTGGAAATTCCATCATGGGGGCGCCTGGGTGGCTCAGCGGATTAAAGCCTCTGCTTTCAGCTCAGGTCATGATCATGGTCCTGGAATCGAACTCCCCAGCATTGGGCTCTGTGCTTAGCGGGAAGCTTACTTCCTCCTCCTCCTCTCTCTCTCTCTCTCTGCCTGCCTCTCTGCCTACTTGTGATCTCCGTCTGTCAAATAAATAAATAAAATCTTAAAAAAAAAAGAAATTCGATCATGGTCATATTTGGGGAATCCTCTACCCAGTGGCGTGCTGGGAAATGTTTACGAAGGGTTGAGGGTGGGTGGTGCTCGGTAGAGACCTAATTTGTAATATTTGCCAATTGCAGTGGTATGAATCTTGCCCCCCTGCCCCCAGCCCGGCAGCCCACTGCAAGCAGCCAGCGTGATGTCACTGGAGATGTTGCTGTGAAGACGTGCAGTTGCGCAGCACGAGGCCACGTTTCCATCATACAGATGGGAATGACCTCAGAGCACAGATGATAGCAGAACGCGCTGAAATGATTAGGAAGTGATGCACTTCGAATGTTATTACCTTTTAATACAGTTTATTTAACTGCAAGTTTATATAATTTAATTTTTGATGATGTCCCCACCCCTCCTAAGCACTATGTATGACTCCTGAGTGTGTGTCCAGTCCAGAACATTCAGGGGAGGACTCTAATTAGCAATTAACTTCACTCTACCCTCATGAATCTGTCTGGCTTTGCCACAGTGGTCTTTTGCTGTGACTCCCAAGCCACCACACTCAGCAACAAGCACACCCATCCCTTCCCCAGAGACAGGGGCTCTGCAGGCCCATCAGAGGTCCTGGGAGATCTGAGTGGGAGTGCGGCAAAGTTGCTATTACTCAAGGAAAGACAGCTGCGTCAGCAAAGACGCCCAGACCCTGGTTCCCTCTCCCAGGCTTGGGAAACCTCCTCCCACCTCCTCTAATGGGCCACTTCTGCCCCTCCCGAGCCTGGGAGCCCAGTGCTCGGGAATAACCTAGATCCTGGCTCCTAGAGCCCCGGCTTTGGTAAACAAAAGCCCTGGCTGAGGGATGTCTTGTGGTGCCTGGCAACCTCTGCTTTAGGCCTGGCAACCCCAAAGCCTTTAACAGCCTGGGTCCCCACCCCCAGGCCAACAGGAGGAAACCTCCCCACAGCAAGGAGACCAAAATGCAAATGACAACCTCCACTGTGCTGGCAACAACCAGCTGAGGCCCCCAGCTAATCAAAGGGAGAGAAACCAGCTAGATTTCAAGAAAGACCTCTGAACCTGCCTAGGGGATTAAACACAGACACTGTGGGGGTAAGCAGTGTCCTCTCCAGGCTGCCCCAGCAACCACTCAAAGCTGACATCGTCTCCCACGCTCACATAACATCCTCAGATAGCTCCCTATCAACTTAGGATGAAGTCAGGTTAATAGCTGAGTGCCTGGACCCTGTAAAGTAGGAGTTGTCCTATTTGCAGATGAGAACACTGAGGCTCAGAGAGGTTGAGTCACTTACCTGAAGGCACACAGCTAAATGAGTAGTTGAGGTTGATATGAACTCAGATCTGACTCCAAAGCCTGTGTTCTTTGCACTGTGTGACCCCCATCTCTCACCCCATTTGACCTTAATATACCTCTACAGTATCCCCCCAACCACAACTTTCACCATCTCCCCATACAGGGGCTAGGGAAGAGAACAAGCATGAATTTATTGATAAATTGCCAAACAAAAATTTTGTGTTAGTTACTGCTGGCCAGACTGTAGAATATTTAATTAATTAATTTTTAAATGTTATTTATTTATTATTTGAGAGAGAGAGAGAGAGAAGGGGAGCAGGGGCAGAGGGAGAGACAGAATCTCAAGCAGACTCCTCACTGAGTGCGGAGCCTGATGCTGGGCTCAATCTCACAACCCTGAGACCATGAGCTGACCAAGAGTCAGATGCTCAACTGACTGAGCCAGCCAAGTGCCCCTATTTGTTTATTTATTTATTTCTAAAATTTTTATTCTTAAAGATTTTATTTATTTTTTTGTCAGAGAAAGAGAGCACAAGCAGCAGGAGCTGCAGGCAGAGGGAGAAGCGGGCTCCCTGACATGGGGTTCAATCCCAGGACCCTGGGTTCATGACTGGACCCAAAGGCAGGCGCTTAATGGACTGAGCCACCCAGGCATCCCTAAAGATATTTATTTAAATAATCTCTACGCGCAACGTGGGGCTCAAGCTCACGACCCTGAGATTAAGAGCCATGTGTTCATCCGATTGAGCCCACCAGCTGCCCGGAAACCATAGAATATTTAAGGGTTAGTGTCACTGAACTTTTTCTAAGCAAGATAAAGATTTTCTCAACTTTGGCACTACTGATATTTTGGCCAGGATTATTCTTTGTTGTGAGGGTCTGTCCTGTAGGCAATAATGTTCAGCAGCATCCCTGACATCTTCCCACCAGAGGTCTGTAGCACAAAACCCCACCCCCACCCTGGAGTGTGACAACGAAGAAGGTCTCCAGACATTGCCAGATGTTCTCTGAGGGAGAAAAATAGCTCCTAGGTGAGAACCACTGGGGTAGACAAAGATTAAAACGCAGTTGTCTCAAAGAGGCAGGTCTTAGTAGTAAATAAAATGTGCCAGTGAAGAATAAATTCCCCTTCCCTTGAATAGATCTGTGAGGTTGAGGCCTTGAGGCCCGGGCTTGGGATGTAAGAGTGGGCGGGGGAAGTGGCTTCTGAGGCCTAAATTCCTGTCTGGAGCGGGGCCTGCGGTGATTCTCTGAGGACCGACTCTGACTTTCCTAGGAATAACTGGCTTTGCCAGGACCCAGAGCCATCAAATCAGAGTCCAAGAGGGGTCAGTGCTGTTGCCTTTACTGCCACCCCAAAGGGGGATGCCCCAACTGCGAGAGGAACTTGCTTGGAGCCAAGGGTGGGAAAAGAGGGATGACTAATGGTTGGTGCCACATCCTACTTTTCCATGGGACCTATTCTATGAGCCCCTTTTCCTTCTGTCAGCATCTGGTTTTGATGCTCAGGCTCAATTGATCTGCCCACATGAGCGGACTGAGGAGAAGTGAAGTGAAGTGAAGCCCTGACCTCTGGTTTTCCCAGAGGGGTGTGTGTAGATGTGAGGGGGTGTCCCCCAGAACAGTTCTTCCAAGCCCCCTTGAGGGGGGCAGTGGGGAGGCGGGGAGCCCAAGTTTTTATTAGCCTGTTGGAACTTCTCTTGGTTTCAGCCATCCCATAAAATATTCCTTCTCCTCAGAGGAAGAGCAAGCGATTGAGAAAGGGAATGCTGAGGAGGTAGAGATAGGAGTTCTCTGTGGTCTCTCTTATAAGCGAGATTCGAGAAAGCTCTTCCCTTGAATGAACTTTCATGTCTCTGCATCTTCATACTTCTCTTGCAATGCCCCAGGTATCCTTCAAGAACCAGCTCAAGTGTCTCCTCTTTGCGAAGCCTTTCCTGCCCCTCTGAGGCTGTTGGTGAAACTGAAGACCCCTGGGGGCAAGTATTATACTGTGTTTCATCTGTATATTTTGTATCCCTTCCTATCTCATAAATGGGACAAGAATTCAATCAAGACCGGAGTCTATTTTATTTATATGGAGAAATTCTGTGGCAGTCTCTGTGCTAGGGGAGTACAGAGCAGACAGGACACAATACGCAGTTCAGATCAATGAGAAGAATGAGTGAACGGAAGCTGGTACCAAGGCTAGTGTTGGGTCTGAGAGTGATACTTACAACCCCTCCACCATGTTCAGACTAATGGAGACGTGTTTACATAGGCCAGTTGAGGCAGTGGGATGGAGGGCCAAATCTGCTTTGTTGCCAGTTGCTTGTATTTGAACATAGCTCAAAAACCTTCCCCTCCCATCTCTGGACCGTGGGAAGAAGGGAGACTCTGGGTCAGCAGAACAGACATACCTACCCAGTCCTTGGGCCAGCCATGAGAGTGGGATCAGAGAGATCTGGAGATCCACCTCCAGACCTGGCTCCAGAAATCTGACTTGAGCCCTGGCCTGTGTTCATCACATAATGGGGAGAAGTAGCAGAGTCTGAAAAGGGAAGGGAGCTCAGGTTTTATTTGCCTGTTGAAGCTACTCTCAGTTTCAACCATCCCATAAAATATTGCTTTTCCTCAGAGGAAGAACAAGCAATTGAGAAGGGGAATGGTGAGTAGCAGCGGGTCTGAAGGCCCCACACCCAAACAAGGGAATCAGAACCTCTGGGAGGTGGGGCCTAGATTTGGACATTAAAAACAACAACAAAACAAAACAAAACAAAAAACGCTACGTGGTTTAATGTCAAGTAGGTGTTGAATCTCTGCTTTATAGAAGTGTAAGCCTTGGAAACAGGAGGAATTCTCTGTTAGTGGTTCTCAAACTTATCTGCATGTTGGAATCAGCTGTGGAAACTTCAAATTCATGATTCCTGTGTCCCACCTCCAAAGATTATGTTTACTTGTTCTGGGATGTGGTCTGGTTGTTGGAATTTTTAAAATATCCCGAGATGATTCCAATGTGCAGACAAGTTTGGGAACCACTGGACTAGATTATTCCCTGATGGTAGATGCTAGCCAATTGGCTCAAGACTAACCATCTGCTTAAGCTCAGCCATGAAGAGCTTCCTTTTGCTTTGTTAACAAGCAACTGTTACCCTGACCACCATGTTTGGTCAATTCTGCAAAGCAGAGATGGAGGGAAGGCACTTTGGTTGGTCTAAACAATAGCAAAGGTAACTGCTCCTCTGTTTCACAGGAGACAGTTCAAGCTTAGAGGGACACACAATGGTGCTGGCCTCTTCTGCCTTCCCCTCCCACCTTCTTTCCTGCTCTGAAAGCCTCTTGTGTACAAAAGATAGCTCCAATAGCTCCTCTCGGCTAGTCATGACTCCAGCTTAGAACCCAACTCAAACAAATTCATTAATTGGCTCAGGCATGGAAAAGTCCACAGGTGCTAACTTCAGGCATGGCTGAATTCAAGGACTCAGCTGGTCCAGTCAGTTCCAACTGGAATATGTCTTTCTCAGCTCATGGCTCTGCTTTCCAATTGTGCTGGCTTCCTTTTCAGGAACGTTCTCTCCAAAGAGTGGAGAAGTTGACCATTCACGAGTCTGGCTGCTCCCTTCCTAGTCAGGCAATCCCAGAAAAAAGAGGGCTCTTTTCTCAGTGTTCCAGCACAGGTCTCAGGCCGATGTTAATTTCCTCTGTGAGCCTGGTCTGAGCCACCTGCCAATCATTGTGGCCAAGGGAATGAAATGTGCTGATCAGCCAGAGTTGCCTGCCCATCCTGGAGCCAGAGTGGGGGTGGGAAGGCTTCTCAAGGGATTATCACAGTGCTATTCCCAGAGGAGGAGGAATGGAAGGATGTTGGACAGGTGTAGCAACAGATGGTCACTCTATTTGCTCCCCAGTTAGTGGAGGAATGAGGTGTCCAGAAATCACAACAATGTAAGACAGAATCTGACAAATGCAGAGTAGGTGTTGGTATATTCCTGATTGGGGGGGGGGG
>RCUC01109755.1:0-31701 GCA_003697995.1 Taxidea taxus jeffersonii
TTTCTCTTTTTCTCTCTTGATCTAAAGTGTGCTCGCTCTCTCTCTGTCACAGACACATTTTATCTTTTGAAAAGCATTTAGGGATTAGTTACAGACATCATAGTACTTTGTCCCTGAATACAACAACCTGTATCTCCTAAGAACCAGATGTTTCCTTTATAACCTCAATACAATGACCACAGATAGCAAATTTAACATTAATATAATAACATTGGCTAATATACAATCCATATTTAGTATATTTCAATTGTCTGAAGACTACCTTCTATAGCTGTTTATTTCATTCTCACTCTAGGAGCCAAGTTGCCAATCAAGGATCATACTTTGCACTTAGTCTTATTTAACCTAGGACATTTTCCAAGGTTTTTGTTTGTTGGTTGGTTGGCTTGGTTTGTTTTGGTTTGGGTTTTTCATGATGTTGAAGTTTTCAGATAGTCTAGGACAGAAATGGGAACTCTCCTGCACTGTTGGTGGACATGGAAATTGGTGCAGCCATGGTGGAAAACAGTATGGAGGTTTTTTAAAAAAATTAAAAATAGAAATACCATAGAATCCAGTGGATTGGATAAATACTCCACTTCTGGGTATTTATCCAAAGAAAATGAAAACACTAATTCATGGGCACCCCTACGTTCATTGAAGCATTATTTACAATAGCCAAGATATATTATGGAATATTACTCGGTCATAAAAAATAATGAAGTCTTGAATCTTGCCATTTGCAATGACATGGATGGACATAAGTGAAACAAGTCAGACAGGGAAAAACAAATACCATATGATTTCACTTACATGTAAAATCTAAAAGCTAAAACAACCAACCTAAACAAAACAGAAATGACTCATTGATACAAAGAACAATCTGGTGGCTGCCAGGGTGGGGAGAGAGCGGAAGCTGGGAGAAATAAGGGAAGGAGATCAAAATGCACAAACTTCCAGTTATAAATAAATAAGACAGGAGATGCAATGTACAGCATAGAGACATGTAGTCAATAACATTGTTATATCTGTGTAGTAACAGATGATAGCTAGATTCATCATGGTGATCACTTTGTAATGTATGTAAATGTTGAACCACTACGTCATACACCTCAAACTGGTATAATATTGTATATGAACTACACTTCAATAAATAAAATGTTTTGCCTCATGATTTCAGTTAACACCTTATTCTTTCAGCATGAATATTACATGGATGCAACATCTAGTAATATACATGTTGGCACTTGGAGTGAGCATAACGTAATGTATAGTATTGTCGAAACACTGTCTTATACATCTGAAAGTAATACAGCTGTGTGTGTGTCAACTGTACTTCAATTAGAAAAAGACACATTATACAAATTTGTTCCATTATTGGTGCTATTACTTTTTCTTCTTTGGTTAAGACTGTGTTACCCAGATTTCTCCATTGTAAATAAAACTTCGAGAATATGTGAATGTCCTGCTCCCTAGCAAAGTTTCACTCAATTGTAACTCTATTTATTATATTATCTTATACCAAATATGTGTTTCAAATTCCCCATTTGCCTCATAAATATCTTTAGTTGTTTTGTTTTATTTGAGTCATGATCCAGGCAAGATTTAGAGATTCCTTTTCATTTTGGTGTGTCTTAATTTTTCTTTTATTCTCTAATAGTCTCCCTTCCCACACCCCATCTCTCTTGTTATGCCTTCCACTGCTTTGTCAGATAAATTAGGTCAGTTGCCTGGTAGAATGATCATTTCCTTGTGTTGTATTCAACTTGATCTTCTGTTTCCCATATAAACTGGTAAGCTGTAAACTGGTATTGAGACCTAGACTCTTGACTGAATTTCATTTTGGATTTTTAAAGGCACTTGCTTTGCAAGTGGTGCTGAAAACTTTTCTGTTTGTCTCTTAAAAGAAGAATCTTGTTTGATTTTATTTGGCAGTGGTCTGACCAAAACTAACATGATTCTATCTAATAGCTATGAATTCACTGTGTGGAAAATGCCATCACTTTTTAGGCTGAATCCACTGTTTAAGTGATGGGACAAGTTTTCAAGCTAACATTCCCTTGCCCATAAACATTTTACCATAACTTATGACCAAAAATAGAGAGGAGACTAGCAGAAAATAACCCATGTGTGCTGATTTAGATTAAAAATGAGAAATCCTGAACAAAACTACCTTTGTCCTATAAAAGTCTTATTTCCCCTTGTCTATATGGCACATGAAAGATGGAGAGGACTTTGAGGGAGGAGGAGGGAAGAATGTTCTGGTTGAGCAGCTATGTAACAACTAAAACTGTACTACTTTCGTTTACATAGATATAATGCAATGGGTTTTTAAAAAAAAATATGTAGAATCATTAATTATCGGCATGAAGGGAACAATTCTATTGGCCAGTCAGCTTTTGCCTGAATATCTCCAGTGTAAGTGTGCACACTACTTTTGGGGGAAAAAAACCCAGCTCTATTCTTAATTTATCTCAAAGGATACAATTTTTTCTTCTGGTCTCTTAAAACCTGTCTTCCTATATACTCCACATTTAGGTCCTACTTATGCTTTCTGTGAACACTCAGAGTGAGTTCATTTTCTCATCTCTGCGACAATCTGCAAATAATTGAAAAGCACAGCCCTAGCTCCTCCTGTCTTTTAGAGCACATGTAACCAGAGCTTCACCCAGAGATCTGTCATATCACAAACTCAAATACCTATTGAGGCCAGGTTCTAGCAGGAATGTGTGAAGTTGGCCAGGCTAAGATGAAGAATTCGTACTGTATCTAAAGAGGGTAGGCAGCAGCTCCCATCTTTAGTAGATTGTCACCAAGGTGAAAATGTGGGACTTAATGCTGCCAGATCTTTTAATTTCCAAGAAAAACTAGAAATGTGGATTGTATGAGAAATCTCTTGACTTTTAAACATTAGCATACATTCTCAACTTCAAAGTACTGCGTTGTTCAGCACCAAGCAAACCCAATAAAATACATCTGTATGGTCAGATTCTGTTTGTCAACTGCCAGCTGTGATTTCTGTTTTAATCATTCTAAATGTGACAGATACCCAGACTTCTGGGCTTCTTCCTTTGGAGGTACTGTTATTTCATCCATCACCTTCTTAAAATATGGTTCATTGAGCTGAAACCAGTCATATTCTGGTGCCAAGCACAGGACTGTCACTTCCATTAACTCAGTCTAGATTTTGTTCTCCTTTTGTCACTTCGTTTTATCATTACCTCAGTTCAGTGTGGTCTACTGGACTATCCAGATCCTTCTCACATCACCTGCTATTAAGCCATCCAGTGCCTCTGTAAATATTTTTCTTCCCAACAGCCCAACACTCTCTCTGCTCTTAAAATTGACCAGTTTGTTATTTTTTAAACTTTCTCATGGCAGTTTCATGTTTTTCTTTAATATGCTTACCTGTGATGAAATAGAAGCTTGTCATGAGTCAAATCTACACTGTTTTTTAATGTGTAACTGAAGGAAAAGAGGTTGGGTAGATCACAGCCATATGACAAAGATATTTGTTACATAAACATATCATTGAATAAACAAATGCTTTTCTCTTTCAGCAATTTAAAGAAGTGGAATAAACATTTTTGTAAGATAGAAACATGTTGAATTTTGTATTTGGCAGAATAGACTGAATCTCAGTCTGATTATCTGATATAAGCTATTGCAATATCCATTAAAAAGTCATTCTGGTAATGGCAACAAATGTGCAAAAGTTGCTTTTTTTACAACGATGAAATACTACTATAATAGTTGTTATTATCTCATTAGCTAAGATACCAAGCAGTTTTTGTTTTGTGTTTAAAAAAAAAACTGTTTCTAATTTAATATCACTCTCTCCTGGATGCCAGTAGAAATTCTGATAAAATGAGTGGTTTTACTTTCTACATAGTTACAATTTATTACTTTGTTTAATGTCTTCAATATGGATTTGTTTTTTAAGATGGAATTAATGAAAAATAACATCACACTTCATTTATTTACTTAAAACTTTATTTATTTAAGTAATCTCTGCACCCAACATGGGGCTTGAGCTCATGACCCTGAGATCAAGAGTTGCATGCCCTTCTGACTAAGCCAGCCAGCACCCCAACATCATACAACTAAATATCAAAATGTGATTGACACCAACACTAATTTCTAGAGTTTTCAGTAATTATTATTCTTTAGTAACATGTACATTAAATAAGGAGAAGAAGAAGAAAAAGAAGCAGCAGCAGCAGCTAGAGTCCTTTTTTTTTTTTTTAAGTAGACTGCAGGCTGGGCATGGATCCCAATGTGGAGTTTGAACCCAGAACCCTGAGGTGAAGACCTGAGCTGAGATCAAGAGTCAGATGCTTAACTGACACTAGGCACTCTTAGAGTCCTACATTCTTGTTTCATGTTGCCAAGTTTGATTTTATTTCTAATTTCTGTTATTACATTTTGGTCATATATCATATTGCAAAGTAAAATTGCAACTTTATTTCACATTCTTTCTCTTCCCCTGTATTCTTTTAAAATCCATTGGTGGGGCAGTTGGGTGGCACAATAGGCTCCTGGGATTGAGTCCCCAGCAGGGAACCTGCTTCTCCTTCTGCCTGCCACTCCCCCTGCTTATGCTCTCCTCTCTCTCTCTCTCTCTCTCTCTCTCTCTCTCTTTCTCTCTTTCTGTGTCAAATAAATAAAGAAAATCTTAAAAATAAAATCCATTGGTGTTTGATATTGGGATTTTAATGGATGAAAATCTGATTATCTGGACTGATGAAATGTGTGATAATGAAACTAAGCAACTGAAATTCTATTTAGGTTCTGAAATTTAAATTTTGCTCCCATTTGTTGATGTATTCTTCCACTTATGTAGAAACAAAAACAAAGATAAAGCATATTATTCTGAAAGAAGCATAGTCATCAGCTCTATCAATGTTCACTCAGGGAAGAAAAAGTCACACAGAAGTTGACTGCTATTTTATTTTTGTCTTCTTAAGTGTTCTACGTTTTTAATAAAAATGAAACTATGATTATGAAGATAATTATATGTAAATCTAAATTTTATGTCAATTAGCAGTCAGGCTCATAAAAGAAGACCATGGGTCTTAAAATAATGTATATAGTGTTATATTTGATGCAGGATTTATTCATATCACCTAGTTCATTTTTTTTTTTTAAGTGCTAATAGGAAACTGCTTGTGAGAATGGACTTTGCTAGCATATGGCCAGAATGGGGTCTGTGTGTGTGTGCTGACAGGAAGCATACATTACCTTCCCACACAGCATTTACTGTTGGTATTTTCGCCCAAATATGTTAAAGCGCTTTGTTGATGATTAGAAGTGAAAACTGTTAAAGGCATAATGAGGCCAGATGCCAACTTCAAAGTAACAAGAATATAGGACACATTGAAAAATCTTGATTTTTAAAGGTTAATTTTACGTCAAAACATCATTCAGTGGTTTCATTTATTTATTTATTTTTAAATATGTTTTTATTTATTTATTTGACAGAGATCACAAGTAGACAGAGAGGCAGGCAGGGGGTGGTGGGGAGCAGGCTCCCTGCTGAGCAGAGAGCCTGATGTGGGGCTTGATTCCAGGACCCTGAGATCAGGATCTGAGCTGATGGCAGAGGCTTTTACCCGCTGAGCCACCGAGGCACCCCTAGTGGTTTCATTTAAGAGTAAAAACATAAGGAGTAGATTGTCCACTATTCAAATTGGTATGGGAAATGTTTCCTTAGAAAACATGCGTGGACTTTTTGCGGGGAGGGGACACACAAACTTGAGTATGTGGGTCATTGCAGCATACTGGGCAGTGCTATTGTGAAACGACTAAAAAAAAAAAAAAAGGCAGAATGTTTCCATTTACTTTCCATCAGCAACATTTGGATAAATTGGTAAATTTCCCTAAGTTTACAAGCATAATGCCCCAGAAACTTCAGAAGCCCTGAAATTTGGGCACTGGCTGAGTGTGCTTTCAGACAGAGGAGAAACAAATGATAGAGGGTTCACTGAGTTTAGCGCCACTGGTGTGTGGTCTCCACAAGGAGGACTGAAGTTGAAAGGGGACATTTAAAAACTTTTACAGCACTTTAACGTTGCTGCTATTTCTTGGTGTGGGATCAGTGTGCTGATTTGTGAAATCAATTCATAAAGTACTTGAGCTTATTTTCTGTATATGTTGCTTCATACTTTTATTTCATTTTCATCATTTGTTGTTAATCAGATTTCACAAAGTAGTGGTATACAACCAACTGGAAATTAAAATGCAACAGAAAAGATTCTTCACCACAGCTGGTGAAGCACTGAGCTCCACGCTAATGGGCTGGAGCCAGAATCCACCATGGAAGTGTCCGGAATGCCCTGCACTGGACTACTGGTAGCCCAACTTCCTGAATGCTAACTCTGCATAAAAATGCTAGTTATTAACTTTTCAATTCGCTGCTTCTTCCCAATTTAATTAAGGTGGGTCATTTTAGGGATGGAGATGGAAAGGGCCAAGTGGAATCTGGAGCAATCTGGTTCAATCCTGTTTCTATGACTCAGAGCAGAGGTTCAGCTTTCTAACCTGCGTGATGTCAGTAGTGTCTCTCACAGGCTTGTTGTGAGGATCACGGGAGGTAAGTCACGCAGAGTACCTGACACATGGTACGTGCTCAACAATAGGAGAAAGGCTGGCCTTTTACCTTCCTTTCTCCCCTGAACACAACATATAGAGCTCCAAATTTTTTAAATGAGTGGCTGAACTGGCTCAAATAATCCTGATCAATTTTTTTTTTTTTTTTGCAAATGTGTATTGATGACTTAATAACATATTTTGGGGGGGACTCTTATGTTTTCTTGCTTTTATAAAACTTTTTTAAGGGTTTTATTTATTTATTTGTCAGAGAAAGAGAGAGAGAGCACAAGCAGGGGAAGCAGCAGGCAGAGGGAGAAGCAATCTCCTCAGTGAGCAAGGAACCCAATATGGGGATATGGTACTCAGTCCCAGGACCATCTGAAGAGGGCAGGTCTGAGCTGCCCAGGTGTCCCTATAAAACTTTTTGAGTGCAGATTGCTATGAACATACAACCAAAGAAAAGATATAAATCTGTTAGATTTCTTTTTCTTTACCTGCTGAGCCCTATAGGACAGCTATGACAATGGACAAGGGGATAATATCATAAGCCATTATTATTACCTCTATCAATGAAATGATTTATAATGATCATGGAGAAAGCTGTGTGCTAATAATGAAGTCATTTTGCACAATTTGTAAACGCCACATATGGTGATATACCACTTCCCACTGTTTTACATATATTTATAACTCAATTATCTTGTGCTATTGTTAAGGGAGTTGTTTTGAGATTGAACAGTAACTGAGCTAAACTATGGCCAAAAAAAATTAATAATAATTTGTAAAAATGCTTTTAGTTTATTTTGTCTCTCTAGGCAATGCAGTGCCCAAATCTCTTTGATTTGAACAAGGAGTTTGTGTTTTACTTCTAGATTAAACACAGTATTTACTTTCATTTTCTACTTGCATGTAGAAAAGTTTTTATATCTGGCGCCATTAGTAGCATGATTGCATTGTTAGATCCAGTCAAGGAATAAATTAGGCTCATTTGAGAAGAACATTTCTTGTCTGCTGCTAGGATACTGTTTCAGAAATTATCATTATGGTGGGTAATGACCACAAAAGTGTTAATGCCCTTAGCAATGTACCTCACTCACTTCCTCAGTGACTCACTGGAAATATAGATAGCCATATTTTTTATTTCTTTTTCTTGCATTTTTTTTTTTTTTAGTTTAAACACTATAATAAATACCAGTTTTCCTTTAATCTATTCTGTGTGTGCGGGAATGTGTGTTGTGCAATTAAGTTGCATACTTTTTAATAGTAGTTTAATGACAGTTACTTTGACAGTTCGAGAATTGATTTTGTTTTTTCTAATTTGCCCTTGTTTATAGTTATTTGATATCCTATCAAATTATTTGGCTTTGAAGCAAAACAATTAACAATATAGTGTTTGAATGATGTGGGAATGCACTGGATAAATATTTCTTCGAAGAACATTGTAGCAGACTGAAAATGAATCAAACTAATCATTGGTGTCCTACATTCAGAACGCTGTTGGGAAATTATTCCTCATAGTAATACACTGTGTTGTTTTGGCTTCCATACAAGTTGTCTTGAGGGAATGTAACCAACTTTGTTATAAAAGGACCAATCGTTGAAGATACTACCCTCAAGCAGAAAAGAAAAATGTCTTAGTGGAACATTATGGTATTAACAATATTAGCTAAATAATGACAAAATTACCATTCTTTAAATTAGAATACATCTACTAATTTTGTACTGTAAGAATGTTTAATATATTAAGGGACACCTGGGTGGCTCAGTTGGTTAAGGGGCTGCCTTCGGCTCAGGTCATGATCCCAGCGTCCTGGGATCGAGTCCCACATTGGGCTCCTTGCTTGGCAGGGAGCCTGCTTCTCCCTCTGCCTCTGCCTGCCACTCTGTCTGCCTGTGCTTGTTCGCTCTCTCTCCCTCTCTCTCTGACAAATAAATAAATAAAATCTTTTTTTAAAAAAAAAAGAATGTTTAATATATTAAGTAAATGATCTCCAAGATCCTCAAAATTTGCCTAGGATCCTCCAAGTAGCAAGGGCGTTTAATAGGGGACAGTGTCAGTGATTTGCACCCATTATGAAAATAATTAAATTAGTTTAACTTTGTAAGGCATTTAAGCAAAATATATATATATATGTACATATATATATACACATATATGTATATACATATATGTGTATATATATATGTACATATATACACACACAGTGCCATATATTTTGATATCTATATGGTTTATTTGTGCCATTTTGTGACCCATATATATATATATATATATAGCCATATATTTTTATATGTATGTGGTTTATTTAAGCTATTTCCTGCCACAAAGGGATAGTCATCATTTGATACAAATAAAGGACACTTAAAATGCCACATATTTTTCTGGCCCATGTGCAAAGTAATGGTCCAAACCAGAACTGTGGTCTTGGTGTCTTGGTGGTAGTTCAGGTTGTCTTTAGTCATGTTCAAAGCCAGTCAGAAGCCTATTCACACAAGGGTTCTGGAGTAGTGTATGGTTACCATCACCCCAGGGAAAGGTCTTGGGCCTGATGTGGGGATAGGAGTAGGCAATGAACTTGGATCTCTCATGCTCTGAGTGAAACTTTAGGAAGGTGTTCAGCCTGCTCACTCCCACCAGGGGGAGTTTGACCAAGTAGGAGAGAAACTCCCACCTGCACCTGCTGAGCCCCCCACCCCAAGGGTCTCAGCCAACATAGGTCTCCCAGCTCTGGCTGGGACCAGGCAAGCACCTCAGAAAACCAGGCCTGTCTTTGCCACTTAAATATATATGTATTTGACAGAGAGAGAGAGAGAGAGAGAGAGCTCACAAGCAGGGGAGCAGCAGAGGGAGAGGGAGAGGGAGAAGCGGGCTCCCTGCTTGAAGCGGGGCTCAAACCCGGGAACCTGGGACCATGACCTAAATGGAATGTAGATGCTTAACTGACTGAGCCACCACCTGCTGTTGCCATTTTTGACCTGGACAGCTACAGTGCTGTTTAGAGCATTTTTCTTTAAATCTAGAACCTTTCTTTTTTAGACCAGTTTTAGCTTCACAGCAAATTTGAGCAGAATATACAGAGAGTTCCTATAAATCCCATCTCCTCCTGATCACCCTCCCCACAATCTATTTTTTATCAATATCCTGCCCCACTATGGTATATTTATTACAATTGATGAACCTACCTTGACACATTATTATTGCCTTATGTCCATAGTTTACATTAAGGTTCACTCTTGGTGTACATTCTATGGATTTGAACAAATGGATAATGATACATATCCTCCATCATCGTATCATATAGAATAGTTTCATTGCCTTGAAGATCCTTTGCGTTCTGCCTCTTCATCCTTATCTCTATGCTAACCCTTGGCAGCCACTGATCCTTTTACTGTCTCTATAGTTTTGCCCTTTCCAGAATGTCATATAGTTGGAATCATACAGTATGTAGTCTTTTCACATTGGCTTCTTTCATAGCAATATGCATTAAAGATCCTTCCATGTCTTTCATGGCTGGATAGCTTATTACTTTTTAGTGCTGAATAATATTCTATTGTCCAAATGTACCACTGTTTATCTATTCACCCACTGAAGGGCACCTTGGTTGCTTCCAAGTTTTGGCAACAATGAATAATTCTCCAAGTGCAAATTATCCATGTGTGAATATAAGTTTTCAATTTCTTTAAAAATACCAAGGAACACAATTGCTGGATCATATGTTAAAGGTATGTTCGATTTTGTATGAAACTGCCAAATTGTCTTCCAAAGTGGATATGCCATTTTGCATTCCCAGCAGCAATGAATGAGAGTTCCTATTGCTCTGCATTTTTGCAGGGCAAATATGTTGTCAATATTTTGGATTTTGGCTATTCTAATAGGCATTTAGTGGCATCCCATTGATTCAATGCTTAAGACATTTTTAAAGGTTAATAATCTCAAAAGTTAACACTCCCGTAATAGAATGAACACTTGTCAAAAGATTTCCATGTCTAGAAAAGAAAGCCTTTTATTACAGTAAAATTTAATTATTTTACAGGAAACTGCTCTAAGTATAGAATGGTTGGAAAAGCTACTAGAAGAAAAGGAGACTAAAAATTGTAGAGACTTACTATTATCAACTCAACTCCTTTTCAAATGCTTGGTCTTAGAAAAAAGGGTGCTTTGACTTTCATTTGTCCGATTGTGACCATTGGTAAATGATGTAAATTGAAATTTAGTACTGGAATAAAGAAAGTAACCAGGCAACACATAATTATTAACCAGCTAGTCCTTTGGCTAGAAGCAAAATAAGGAAACTAGCATTCTGAACTTATCTTTTTCATTTGAGAAAAAGGTTCATATTGGGTTAACAAAATGCAATTACATTTTATAGCTATAAAATTATTTCAACAGGACCATTAATTGCCCTCATGATATAACAGGTAAAGTTTACTGCTAGCAGCAGCTTATTTTGTAATTATCACATGGGAGCATTTTTCCTAAATTCTAATTTCAATAGATATTGGTTTAATTTATCAGACTTTTCCATTATTGTGTTTTTAGGTAATGCATTAAGTCATTACTCAAACACAATGGTGTCTGAGTTCTTATGTATTACAAACTGAGTGAGCAGACAGAAACAAAATTATATCTCGTTCTAGTGAAAATGACAGCAACATTTTTTTCTCTAATAGCATCCTACAGGAGGCCCAAACTGATTTGCACTCTTCTCTCTATTTGTATAGTTAATTAATCCAAAAGAAGCATTTATTAACTTGAATTTTTAAAGTCTGCTTAACTTTAATTTTTAAAGTCCTCTTTAAGACTGCATATTATTTAACAGACAAAAGTGAAAGCAGTTGCTGTAAGAAACCTAAAATATACTTAGTAAGGATAGGTATTAACATATGCCCAACTATGAAAACTTGTCATTTCTTTTACTCCCTTTCTCTCTCTCTCCTCTTTTCTTTCTCTTTATATATAGATATGTAAACGTGAGAACAATAGAAAGGGAATGAAATTGGATGTTGTATTAGTCTTCTATTAAGGCCATATCAAATTACCACAAATATAATAATACAAATTTATTTCCTTATAGTTCTGGAGGTCATAAGTCCAAAATGGGTCTTGCTGAGCTAACATCAAGGTATTGGCAGGACTGGCTTCCATTCTGGAGGCTCTAGGGAAAAAGCTACCTTCTTCACTTTTTAAATAGCATTAAAATGAGACTACAAAAAGGAATTAGCTATTTGGAGGATATTTTAATGCAATATCTTGCCTCAAAATCATACTTTTACCAAAGGTCATGATGAGACAAGATTAATGAGGTTCAGAGGTTGTACGTTGTCACTCTGGTTTTAAATTTTGAACCATTTTAGATTTGATCCCTTAATAAAGCTTAAAATACACATTCTCCCATCTCAAGTTATTGATACTAGAGTAGAAACTCAGTGACCTACCGAACCATATTCTTCCTGCAACCTGAAATCTTATAAGTGAAATTTCCTTGTTTGTATCCTCTGTAGATGTTGACCTGAAAAGTCACACATAATGAGAACATTGCTGAAGTAGTAACCCTGTCATTTTTATAAAATTTCAGCCCATAGTTTCCTGATATCAGCAATAGTTTCAAAAGATAGAGAAGAAGAAGTGATTTTCCCAAAATCCAATGACCTCAATAGAGTGTGAAAGTAATGAATGCAGTTCCTCAAGAGGGTTGGCATGGTAGAAGTGCAGATAGTTGCAATTTGTCTGACCGCTCTCAATAAGAAGAAGTTGCAATAATTCAATACCTAAATGAAATTAATTGATGTCTGTTTTTCAAATAGAGTAAATGTGATGAGTTTCATGTAGGTGACAGTTTGTACACAGACTTGACACATATGGTTCATGCTCTTGTATATTTTAGTCAATCATATCAGTCACTGTAATGTCCTAGATTTTTAAGATTTGCAAACAGGTCATTTTAAAAATAAAATGCAGAAAAGTAGTATACGGTGATGGTTGAAAGCCCTGACTCTGAAATCTGGTTGTCTTGTTTTAAACCAAGTTCTACCCATCACTCATGGATAGGTTATTTTTTCAGTCTATGCCTTGGATTCCCTATTTTCCAAATGGGCAAAATAATAGTCTTTATGTCATTGGGTTACTATGAAGAACATATGAGAATTAAGTGTGAAATATGTAGCAAATAGCCAACATTTGATAAACATCCCAAAATATGAACTATTACTCTATAGAAGTTGACCTTATTATAGATGCTTTATTCTAGATTATATGATATTCAAATTCATGCTCAAGGAAAAAAAATCATAAATTTGTCTTACAATTAAGAAAGTCCATAAAAAAGAAGTAGATTTTGTTATAGCTTTATTTTAAGCCAACTTCAAGTTTAAGCCTTCAAACTTTAAGAAAAAAATCATGGTTTTGTTTATTGAAATCGAATGTAAAAATACTCAAGAAAGTCAGCAAAAAGACATAAGATGTTCTAAAATTTTAATAACCAAGTGTGTGTGTGACAGACTTTGAAAAGTTCATTTTATTAAACTTTGACTTTTATGCTAAATTTAACTTTCATTTAAAAACATGTTTGCTTATATAAATTGACTTTGAGTAGTGCCATCCGTACATTCCTTCTGATGCCAGGAATAAATATTTTTAACACTTAAAACTGGATCAAAATAGGAAGTAAGATTCCCTGAGATCAGCTTCTAGTGTGAACGGTTTTCCAAGTATGTGTCCCCTGCCTATTCATCACATCAGGAAGTCAGTGAAAGGAGACATCTGCTGGTAGGGATTAGACACCAATATCTGGGGACTTCAGCAGAATGTACTGGAAGATTTGAAGTGGAGAAAATAGTAGCTATAGTGTGGATTACTCCCAGCTATAGAATGAGTTGCCCAGGTGCTATCTTTGTATCCCACTCATCCCTTCCATGTCTTTTGATTGGTATGTAAATCTTATTCCCTCATCTATCATGGGGATTGATTCTCTTTTATTGATTTATCAGTTTCTGTTTTTATTTTAATTTTTTAAAGATTTTATTTATTTACTTGAGAGAGACAGATAGCAAGAGAGAGCATGAGAGGGAGCAGAGGCAGAGGGACAGGGAGAAGCTGGCTCTCTGCTGAGCCTGAAGTGGGGCTCTATCCCAGGACTCAAGGATCATGACCTGAAGCAAAGGCAGACACTTAAATGACTGAGCCACCCAGGTGCCCCTCAGTTTATGTTTTTGTTTTTTATTTAAAAATTTATTTATTTATTTATTTGACAGAGAGAGAGAGAGAGTACAACGGAGGGAGTGGCAGGCAGAGGGAGAGGGAAAAGCCGACACCCCACTGAGCAGGGAACCCAAGTGGGGCTCAATCCCGGGACCCAGGATCACTACCTGAACCAAAGGCAGATGTTTAACTGACTGAGCCACCCCAGGGACCCCTTCCCACCCAGTTTATGTTTTTAAATGTCTTTTCTTCATAATATACTTCTAGAAGGCATGCATGATTAATTCCATTGCTCTTAAACCTTGTTTCCTTAAAACATAAGGTAAATTTATAGTCAGGAAAGAATGAAGCCATAAAACTAATAGAACGCAGTTTGTACAGGAAGCTCTGGTTTTTAGCCCTCTTGGTCCATGATGACCTTGAATTAAGCTGGACTTCTCAGACACTTTTCCCTGTATGATAGGTAGCAATAGAGCCTGATGCTTAGATGAAGAGAAAAATAAGTAAAATAACATGGGAAAGAAGTTATGACAGAAATTCTTTTTCCTTATTATTTAGCAGACCACTTTACAGAGTTACTGGTCTAAACACCAGAGAGAAAGGGCTTGTTGTGGAGTTATGATACTGCGTGGGGTTGGCCATGAGTTTTTACCACGGGTTACAAGACCACATAGTATGCTTTTCCTTAAACATGGCTATAATTTCCTGTCTTCGTGGGGTACAAAATGTTGCTTTTATATGCCATGACATGTCTTAACCTATGAGCTGGAAGAAGAAAATATGTTCCTTGAATTGTGCAACCTCCTGATGAAATTGTGGCTGTCAACCTCAAGTTTGTGTTGTCATTATTGGTCATTTTTAGTGACAAATGAAACCTTCCTCCAGAAAACTTAATAGTGTCTTGGGTCTAACCAGCAAATGTAATTGCAGAATACTGGGACTGGAAGAAGTATCTTGTAAATTAGGTTGATATTGTAAAATCAGAGTTGAATCAATTATGCAGTTTGGGATGAAAATACTCTTGATGTGTGAGACTTCCAAAAAGACTTGCTTTCTGTTATTTATCTCTTACGTGTCTTGGACTCCAGTTTTTAGCTCATTGAACTCATGAAAAATAATTTCAGGTGTATTTGTGACAACCTGGATGGACCTAGTGGGTATGATGTCAAGTGAAATAAGTCAGACAAAGAAAGACAAAAACCATATGCTTTCACTTATATGTGGAATCTAGGGGGGAAAAAAAGCCCAAATGAACAAATAAACAAAACCAAAGAGATTCTTAAATACAGAGAACAAAGTGATGCTTGCCAGAGGGACGTGGCAAAAAAGATAAAGGGGATTAAGAAGTACAAATTTCCAGTTATAAAATAAGTCATGGAGATGAAAAGTAGAGCATAGGCAATATTGTCTATCATATTATATAATGTTGTATGGTGACTATTGCTTATTATAGTGAGCAATGAGTAATGTATAGAATTGTTGGATCAATTTGTTGTATACCTGAAACTAATAAAACACTGTATTTCAACTATATTTCAATAATAATAATAAAACAACTTCAGACCAGACTTGTTTTCCTTAGCTTACTATGTCAAGCTTCACCTTATCTTCAGTAATGTTTTCAGATATTACACAGGACTGCTTGACCTATGTCAGAACACAGCATTTCATGAATAATATTCTATCACCATAAAAATAGGGGGCTTGCTCAATTTATGTCTTGTTTGTTTGTTTTTTTTTAAAGATTTTGTTTATTTGACAGACAGAGGTCACAAGTAGGCAGAGAGGCAGGCAAGAGAGAGAGAGGGGAAAGCAGGCTCCCTGCTGAGCAGAGAGCCCGATGCCGGGCTCTATCCCAGGACCCTGGGACCACGACCTGAGCTGAAGACAGAGGCTTAACCTACTGAGCCACCCAGGTGCCCCTCAACAGTACACTTTCGACGTAATTCTTCAAGTTGTTAATTTGGTTTATGGATTAAAATTGGGTTTTTCTTTAAGAACCAGACTGCTTTCATTTTTTTTTTTTCTGACATAGAATTATCAGGCAACCTTGAAAACAACTTTGAGTTTTTGTCTGAGTTCTTTTAAAAGTGCGGGGTAGAGCAATATTTTAAAGTAACCTCATTCTGTCTCTTTGGTATTGAATTAAAGGAGTTACAGGAACTCTAGCTTCTTGTCCAATAGGCCAGATAAGTTTCTTCTTTAAAGCGAGTCATTTATTTTTTGGCTAATTAACAAGTCATGTGCTCTCATAAAAGATGGCACCATTGGCTCATTTACAGCATTGTTGTCGATTGAGTTTACCTGAACTGTGTGCTTATTGAGGCCATTTACCACCTGTCAGATCAAGTTCAATCGGTCAGTAGGCACATGTAGAATATTTTTAGGAACTACACAAAATATAAAAACCATATATATCCATAAATTAAATTAATTGGAACTTAAATTACCAGTAGAATAACAGCAGGTATATTGTTCTGGTACCTTTTGTTTATTGACTGGATGTCTACATGGTGACTCTCATGAAACATGGTGTGGTTAGCAGACAGCAGCCAACGTGGGCTAGAAGCCTATTGGGAGTGAGGTCTGAATTAGTATTCTCTTGGCACCAAAAATGTGCCATTCATATCTTCTCATTTATAACACTAATTACATATAATAATTCTAGGTTTTAGTTTTAAAAAGAACCCTTCATGTATAGGGTACTGTGGAACTATTCAGTTCATATGTCAACCCTAATTAAAACCTATCTCAGAATTCATTAAAATCTGGCTCAACTGTTTAACATCTCTTACAGCAGTGCACCTTTAGATGAAAAACACTGCACCCTCCACTTTTCCCCTTTTCAGTCTTTGTTGTGTAATTAATAGAAACCATTAATTTAGAGGGATGGATTAAAAATGGAATAAGTAGTATAGGCTTTGTGTAATTCTCTAAAGGTTTTCTATGCCATAATCAAGGTGAAGAAAAAATGCTTATTGCAAATGTCCTGAGCTGACAGAACTTATATTTAGAATCATTTAGTCTGTGGTAACTAGTGAAAATGAAACGTATAATGAGGATAAAATTAAATGGATGATAGAATGCAAGCGTTAATGACTCGAAGAAAAACAAAAAAATTCATAAATTCAGTTTTTAAGACCATGTTAGTCAAAGGGAAGTAAAACTTCACTTTTTTCTTTTCTTTTTTTTTCACATTTTAGCACAACAAATTACTGTTAACCATCTCAGTTGACGACTTAAGATGTTATCTAATCTGTAGCGTGGTGATGGAAATTTGTCGAAGTGGTTCTAGTAGGCATAAATATATATGATAAAGAATACTGAGTCTTTTGTAATTCAGAGAAAATCAAAAGAAAATATGAATGGCTGAGTAACTGAGAGAAAATATACGCTTTCCTTGGGGGTAGAAGTGTGAGAAGTTCCATCTTCACATCAATACCAAAGTGGGTTTTCTTGCATTCCAAAAGAAAACTGAGAAAATGTTGGCAGACAAAAGCCTGACTCCTGTGGCTATACTTTAGTCCATTTAGGCAAATTACCTTAAACTGGTGGCTTAAACAGAGACCCTTTATTTCTCATGTTTCTGGAGCTCTGAAGTCTACCATGGAGGTGCTGATGGATTCCGTGTCTGGACAGAGCTGCTTCCTGGTTCATAGACTGCAGTCCTCTTGCTATGTGCTCATATGTTGAAAGGGCCAAGAGAAAGCTCTGTGGAGTCTCTTTTAGGGTATTGGTCTCATTCATGAGGGTTTCACTCTCATAAACTAATTATCTCCCAAAGTCCTCACTTTTCATTTATTTCTTATTTTTTTAAAGATTTATTTATTTGACAGAAAAAGAGGTCACAAGTAGGCTGAGAGACAGGAAAAGAGAGAGGGGGAAGCAGGCTCCCCATTGAGTGGAGAGCCAGATGTGGAGCTCGATCCCAGGACTCTGGGAACATGACCTGAGCCAAAAGCAGAGGCTTAACCCACTTAGCCACCCAGGCACCCTGGCTCACTTTTTAATACCACACACTGGGTATAAGTATTTCAACATATGAATTTGGAGGGGGAGGGGCACAAACCATCAGTCCATAACAGGGTGATTAATAACACTGAGGTGATTTACAATGAAGCGATTGTCTTAGGTCATCTATTAGATATTAAAACTAAATGAAGAGGTTAAAATAATAATGACAGATTAAAACAAGGTAATTGTCTAAGTTATTCCTTTAAAAATATATGGACAAATCTTACTATTTGTTTATTTGTTTTGGGAAACCTCTATCGAGGAATTCTAGAGATAGACTTGTATGTAATATTTTAGTTTCTGCTCTTGGTTCAATCTTTAGCCATCAGGAAAAGATTTATTTCTATGTGGAGCCTCCCAGTAAGCTCACATTTTTATCCTTGTCCTGAATCATTCTTTCAGCTAAAATACTACTAGGAGCTGTAATCCGTGGTATGTAGATGGGAAAAACCTATCTTGGAACTTGATACAATGGATACCAACATCCTGTAGCCTCTGTCTTCATCCTAAGAACAAACTGGCATTTCTGTATTAAAAAATTTTTATGCACTAATATTTGATACATAAATTAAAAAAATAATTTAACTCAATGATTCTGAATTTTCATCAAACAAAAACTCTATGTCATAGGAAACATGTTTCTTCTAATGCTTAAACAACTCATTAAGGACACATATTTGATCTCAGTGATGTTACAAATTAGTTGTTAATTTCTTAAAAATTCATAACAATGTATTTATATCCTCTTCTATTTCCTTGAGTTTGGAACACTTACCAAGATTGGTGTGGGTCTATAACCGTGCAAATTCCCTTTTATGAGCTAAGATTGTAGTGGGGAAGATGGACAAGAAGCATGCTCAAAAAGCAGGGAAGAGTGAATTTTTAATTCTTTAAAATTACACTATTTGTTATTTCTCACTTTGAGAAATCTTGCTATTAATAAAAAGCAAGAGTTCTCAGAAAATAGAATTCCCATAAATATTGTATATTTCACAGAGGTTCTGAGGCTTTCTTGTCATCATCACCATCTCTGTCATGAAACCTTAAAATGAAACCAAATGAAACTCCATTCTCCAAATCATAACAATCCTTCAAACTTAACAGGTTGATATTGGCTACCTGCTAACCAGACTGGTTTCCCTTTCTGCATTGAGTTCGCAGGTAGGCTTCATTTCTTAGCTTTTCTCCAAGTTGGGTGGGGCCATCTGACTGATGTCTTGTTCACCCACCCACAGATGGCAAGTGGAAGAAATCTGAGGCCTGGCTCAGTAAATCAAAGACAATGAAGAATTAATCCAGAGATCTGGGAGTTGAAAGGGGTGAAAAAAGTGGTGGCTGCCACTACTCTTCTAAAAATAAGAAATAAAAACGAAGTAGTTTTGGAGGATCCAGTGGTCTGTGACAAAGATCAGATTAAGGGTATGGCCTTCTTACTGAATGGGAATCAGACTTCCAAGGTTTCTACAGCCTCAAAGGAAATCCTGATCTCTCATGCCAACTTCAAGTATGGTGATAGTGATCAAGAAAGAAGTTTCCATAGGGTGGAAGAACGGGTCAGGGAGAAAACGGGATAAGGGAGATGTTCAAAGAAATTAAACTCAGAGTCTAATCAAGACATGTCCCCCTCCTTATGTGTAGGGGTTCTTCAAAATATCTGCTCTGTAGGATTTCATAATTCTTGCCATAGTTGCTTCCCCCCACCACCCCATCAAACGGAAGATTTTATTGTGGTTCTTATTTTTCACTACCTTTGTAATTGGGTAAAGGTATGGGTTGGAAGTAGGGAATGGAAATATGTTGTTTTATATTCACAGGGTTATGAATTTATAAGAGCTACATTTGGACTTAATAGGTTTTGCATCACCAGAAGATATTGGACTGCTTGCTGGATGCAATGGCTGTGCAAAACTTCAGGGGAATGGAAGAATGAGTTCTGTATGTGGGAGCAAAAGGAAAACATTTAGTGGCTAAAAGAGAAGACTGAAGCAGAGACTAGCTAAATTTAACAAAATCCATTTCCCCTTTCTCCTTGTACACATTTCCCAGCTTTTCTTGACTTAGGTTAAAGCCGGAAGTCTGAGTGCTGGCTGATAGAGTGTAAATATACTATATGCCATGTCTAAGCCTAGCCTATAACTACTTCTTGCAGGTTC
The DNA here is from genome assembly GCA_003697995.1 of Taxidea taxus jeffersonii. Lineage (NCBI taxonomy): Eukaryota > Metazoa > Chordata > Mammalia > Carnivora > Mustelidae > Taxidea > Taxidea taxus. The sequence goes on from RCUC01109755.1 coordinate 19,936, forward strand.
CTCAACCCTTTCTCTTCCTTTGCCTTGTTGCTGGATACATAATAACTGAGTTGACAGTAGAAGTCATGTTTAGAGATGGCAGAGGCTTCATAAACCTGGGTCCTGAATCCCTACAAGGAGAATACCCCCGCCCCCCACCCCCGCCCATGCTGCTATTTGGTTAGGGCATAAACGAAAAATAATTGAGATAAGCCACTGAGATTTCAGCATTTATATGTTATATGAAAGTTAGGGTGCCTAAAATATATACTAGTAAAAATACACAGCTTACAAGTCCCATTGAAAATAGTATTTTTAACAAAGATTTATTTACTTATTTTAGAGAGAGAGGGAAAGGGAGAGAAAGAGAGAGAGTGCATGAATGGGGGTAGAGACAGAAGGAGAGAATCTCCAACAGACTCCGTGCCCAGCAGAGTGACCCATAAGATCAAGATCTGAGCCAAAACCAAGATTCAGGCACTCAACTAACTAAGCCACACCCAAGAGCCCCTGAAAATAGTATTTTTTGAGATGAAGAAATCCAGCATAGTTTATTGCTGATTTCAATTGAGATTGTGTTTCAAATTGTAAAAGTTAGGATTATGTTATCATCTCAACTAAACATTTATTCTGTTTTCAATAACATTGCTGTTATTGGTAAGGGAAGCCAAAGAGAGTTAATTTTTTCACGTGCTAATGGAAACATTTTGTATAAATTTCGGGAAAGAAATGAAACATTTGGTTGCAAAAATCACACACAAGATCCACTGTTTGTATATTAGCAAATTCATTAGTAGAATGAATAATTCCAGTTAGAAACATAAGGACAAATAAAATGAGCCTTTGACCAAGGGTAAAACTGGGTAAGTTTTTAGGGAAAATAGAAGAGAAATTGCAAGAATTCTAGTATTTATTAAGGTTCAGTTTCAGAGCTGCCACCACCCTTCTTTACAGCTGGAATTCTGGCCTGGAAAGAAATCAGGGGAGACTTTGGGACAGGGATACATCTCTTGATGTATTGCTTCCCTTCTCCCCCCAGTCAAGTCTCTGATATGGCAAGAAATATACATACTCACACCTTTTAAATAATTTCCTTAGAACACAGGTGAGTAAATACTCAGTACTGGTACCAATTTTTATAATCCTGAATCCTTATGTTGTATATTATTTACTTAACAGATATTTATTGACCATCTATGATGTATCAGGCACTGCTTCTAAATAACAGAGAAACAGTAGTGACCAAAACATACAAAAGTTTCTGCCATCATAGAGCATACTTTGAGGGGAAAGACAGAAAATTAAAAAGGTAAGTGGGCAAATTACATACTGTTAGATGTGAGTGCTAGAGAGAAAAATAAAACAAAGTAAAAGGGTACAAATAATTAGGATGGAAATGGCAGTTTTAGACAGTGTACAATTTCTAGTGAGGAGTCAAATTTCACGGAAAAGGTAAAATTTGAGGAAAGACCTAAAGGAAGGTATGATCTGCCCCATGCTGATACATAGGGAAGTTCATTCTAAGAGAAGGCAGAGCAAGGGCAAATTCCTGAAGTGGGAACATGACTGTCATGTGTGAAGAACCAGAAGGAAGCAGGTGAGCCTGAAGCCAAATGAATACAAGGCGAGACTTACAGGGGACAATGAGCTATTGGATGACATAAAACTTTGTGATTCATAGCAAAAGTTTTGGTTCCATTCAGAGTGACATGAAGAAATATGAGTTTTGTTTTGTTTTCTTTTTTAGCAGACCTGACAGAATTACTATGGTTCCAATGTTGAAGACTTAATTAGAATCAGGGTGACCATTCAGAAGGTTATTATACAAATCTAGACTGGAGTTGATGTGGCTCAGACCAGGGCAATGAAGGGATGAGAAGTCATCACAGGCTAGGTGTATTTTGCAGCTAAAGTTGACAAGATTTAATGATGGACTGGATGAGGAGTCTGAGAGAAAGAGAAGAAGCAAAGATGACTCCCAGCTTTTGACCCTGAACACCTGAAAAAATGGAACTACTATTTCCTGAGGTTGGGATGAGAGCCGGGGGAGCTAATTTAGAGGGAAATGTGAAGAGACCAGATTTAACATATTTAAGTATGCGATGTTTTCTAGATATTTCAAGTGGAGCTGCTGAGTGTGTGCTTGGGTATTTAAGTCTTGAGTTCAATGTGGACTCTTGGGCTGGTGATGTAGGTAATGGAGCAGCACAGAGATACTGCTTAGCACTCAGACATTGAATGATATCACTTAAGGATTAAGGGTAGCAGGGAAAAAAGAAGCAGTTTGAGGACTGTACTTTTGCATTTAGGTATTCAGAAGAAAAGGAGGAATCATCAAAAGAATCTGAAAAGGAGTAGCCAGAAAGGAGAAAAATGAAGCAAACATGGTCTCACGGAAGCCAAGTTTCATGGCGAAGCCAATTTCAAATTTCAAAGCCAATGTTTTGAGGCGAAGTGAGTTACTCATTAACCAAGTAAAGTAAAACGAGGACTGAGAAATTATATTTGGATTTTGCAATGTGGAGATCAATAATGACACAGTTTTACCAAAGTGTGGAGACAGAAACCTGGAGTCAATTTGGCAGGGAAAGAAATAGTTGGAGGCTGTATCATCTTTGCATTTGATGGACACCAGTGATAAAGTTTTGGTTATAAATTAAAGTAAATTTCAGTATTTTAATGTACATTGCTCCAAATGAGGACATAGCTCCTATTTATCAAATATTTATTGCAATTTACAATTAGCACGAGACTGTCACATTGCAAGATAAAGCTTCAAATCACCTTTTCTGTGAAGTCTTTACTGCCTCCCTCCTCCAGTTAATTGCTGTGCGTTTTGTGCTCCTGAACGCTTCATAAATGCCTTTGCAGTATTTGTGTTGTACTTTTGTGTTGCGACGTTTGCAAAATTTGTGTTTAATCACTTACTTCTGTGTCTGTCTGTTCCTTACATTGGGAATCTCTTATCTTTATATAACAACACAGTGTTTTGGTAAAAGTATGCTCTCAATAGATGTGTTGTCTGAATATTATTTTAAGTCAGTCTAAATGATGCAGGGCAATGGAAACAAGAGATTTATTGGGTGTTAAGGACTATAAACAAATACAAGAGCTCATTCACTTTTCTCAAGATCTAAAGCCTGGGGACACCTGGGTGGCTCAGTGGGTTGAGCCGCTGCCTTCGGCTCGGATCATGATCCCAACGTCCTGGGATCGAGTCCCGCATCGGGCTCTCTGCTCTGCAGGGAGCCTGCTTCTCCCCTCCCCTCTCTGCCTGCCTCTCTGCCTACTTGTGTGATCTCTGTCTACCAAATAAATAAATGAAATCTTTAAAAAAAAAAAAAAGATCTAAAGCCTGGTACTTTAGGGAAATAATGGCACCTATTTCTTGGAATGTAGACATGCACTGTTCCGCTTATTATGAAATAAAGATCCTACAAAATAATTAGTCATGAATGTGCCTTTCAACTAATTATTATGCTTTTATGTTTGGGGTTTTTTTCCCCTCAGATTATCAAATTTTAAGGGTCTTTTTCACATTATAGCATTATTCAAATCATTAATTTAATACCTTTGTAGACAATAGAATCTAGATAACGTTTTTTTTTCTCTGGGACAGAAATCTGAAATTCAGTTCACAGACTTCTTGAAAATTTCCTTGTCATCAGAGCTCATCAGTGCTCAAACTAACATTACTATAATTTCAGTTTAAAAGAGAGATAGTTGATCTAATTTGGAATACAGGGCTGTTTTGTAAAGCTGCTTTCCCAAGGATGGTTAGTTTTGATATTAATTTTTAATTGGGCTCTTTTATAGCTTGCTCACATACATGATCCTGTTTGAGGCATTGAACTAGAGTATAAGAAAAATGCCTATTAAAACTAAAATTTTAAACATGTATATAAAATCTTTTATGATTCTCTATACTTTAAACAAATAATTGTCATGGAAGCCAAACTACCTGTAACATAACCCTTACTTGAACTATGCACTGAAAGAAATGTATAGGTTCAAATCAATATGCTAATTCTGTTGTAAATAACATCAGACAAATATTTGACTGAGTGAGACTTTTTGTCTCTTTCCATTATTGTTTTTAAAAAGGAAACTTTAGGGAAAGAAATTGCTTGTACCTTTCCCCCTACTAGGTAATGTCCATCTTGAAGGAAAAAAAAATGTAATGTCTGTCTTTCTCTCTCTTCCTTTATCTATCTCTCTACCTATCATGTATCTACCTAATCTATCTAAAATCTATCTTCCCAAATTGAATTTCCACTCCCTATGAAATATTAACTTTAGAATTTATATTAACTCCACTACACATTTCAAGACTACATCAAATAAAATATAAAATTCCGATGAAGTGTTCATTGTATTTATTTTTTAAAAAGATTTTATTTATTTATCTATTTTTAGATAGAGAGCTTGCATGTATGAGTCAGGGGAGGGCCTGGGGGGAGGGAGAGGAACAAGGAGATTCCATGCTTTGCCTGGAGCTCTACTCAGGGCTCATCTCACTACTTTGAGATCATAACCTGAGCTGAAATTCAGAGTGAGACACTCTAATAAATGAGCCACCCAAGTGCCCCTCATTACATTCATTTTAATGAGCAGCTGAAGTGTTTTGATGTAGAAGATCCTGTACCAAATATGCAGGCATAATTGAATTGTTTTCCGAGATTGTAGTTAAAATAGGAACTGTTTACTAAATTAGCATGACAGTAAATGTATAATGGCTTTCCACCTATGATTTTTTACAAACTTACCTGCTTACAGACATGTGTCATGGACAATTATCATATGTTGGGTAAATAGTATCTGAATACTCTACCTCTCTGGAAATGTTTCCTGCGGAGGGATCTTAGTGGAAGAAAGGGCTCCATTTCCTGTTTCTATAACTCAGCAGGGCAGATTTTCCTGCATCTCACAGCTTAGTTCTTAAGCACATAAACTTAGGTTTGACCAACTGCTCAGGACTTTGGATCTTGGGCAAGGGAAGCAGATATGGGAAGTTAGGTATTACCCAGGTAACTGTAGTAGAGCTGAGATCCAGTAGAGGTGACAGATGTCCATAGGGGTGGTGTCCTTACCTGTGGCACAACTGTAGAGTTGTGTTTGGCTGTCTGTGGGCTGCATTTTCAGTTATGTTTCCTGTCTTGGTGTTATTCTGTTTTCCATCATTCTGAGAGCTACCCACAATTCTTCCAATGAATTCCTTTTCTAGTCAGCCAGTCTGTTTCTGTTGTTTACAACCAAGACTGATAGAGTATGACATAGGAATATACTGATACCATAGATTTGTGAAAACTGAGACCGCTTAAAATAAGTTTTTATTTGCTTTTGAAAAATATTTTGCAATGTTTCTTGTAGCACGAAGTCAAAAGAATTAAATTCTCAAGGATTTGGGGATGTGTGTGTGTGTGTGTGTGTGTGTGTGCAAACATCACAAAAAGCTTATACTTGGCAATCACAGATGGCCTGACTCTTTATTTTATTGTGCATATTTAAAAAGTGATGACCTATTCGAATTCAGATTTTACTTTCTTTCTAAGCAATTTCAGCAATTGCCTCAGAGAATTCATTGTTGACTATCAAAGTCACATAGCACTGGAAGTTTTATCTCTTTCATTATGTTACATGATGAAATGCAATATTGTCTTTTTTTTTTTAGAAAGGGGGTATGATATACTACATTCAGAATCTATTTTTAAATGAACAAAAATTAAACTTTTTAAAGAAACAAAAGGAATGATGACTTGGAAAATACAGAATAGCAACTTTTATTCACATCACTGTATTGACTACTTGTAAATGGGGTAACTGAAGTCACATTGCACCAATTTCATGGTAGATCTATTTCATCGTAGATCCAGGTAGCAGGAAATACACACACACACCAAGGAAGACTTTGGCAACATTTTCCTACTATTTTTCCTGGGGAAACATATGCACATTGCTAATCTCTCTCTCTCTCCCACACTGCCTCTCCCTCCCTCTCTTCCCCTCTTCCTCTTCTTTTCCCAGATCTAAGGCCAGGTTAGCTTCTTAGAGAAACGATTAGAGAAATAGATACCTTTTCCTCTAGTTTGGTGATAGTCTTCTAAGCATCCAGATCAACTCTGCTAGACAATTCATTTTACATGGCTCTTTAAAGGTTGCCTAATCACACTTTCCTGTGGACGGATGGATGGATGGATGTCACACGAACATTTCAAGTTATCTGACAAAGGTAACTGTCTTGTTAGTCTAAATGAAATTTGATTTGTAAAATATCCCAAATCAGACTCTTCTTGAAATGATAATATCCTGAGAAAGTAAACATAAAAATGAAGATCACTATATAAATTCTTGCGTTACTTGATAAAAGATATATATTTTTGTACGGGCCAAGGGCAGACCACCCCAGGATGTGCAAATTATGGCAAACTGATCAAGGCCCAAAAGACCCAGGAAGAAACTTGACCTTCCCTCTAATTTAGATGGAGGACTTGATCCAGGCAGAGAATTACCACCATGGATAACTATATTGATAAGAACTAGGTGTAGCAGGCAGGGAGGATCCTAGCAAGGCCTATTTGATTAAAGTCTTCTTGATGTCCCATTGCTTCTGAAAGGATGCCAAACATTTGCTTACTGAAATATGTATGTCTTTCCATTCTTCCTGTTAATTGCTTTCTTTCCCTTTGAAGTCCTGGACCCCCACCCTTTCTCCTTAGTCCAGGATGACATAAAGACTTCCTATTTTGCCTGACTGTCTTGAGAATTTCACATCTATGTAGGTTCCCTGTATACACGGAATTAGATTTTATTTTCTCCTGTTCCCCTGTCTCATATCAATTTAATTCTTAGTTCAATTAGAAGAAACTTGATGGATAGAAGAAGTTTTTCCTCTCCAACATTTGCTATATGTTATGCCATAGAATCTTTCTAGTATATTGTTAGAATTGAGTTATGAGAGAAGAGGAACTTCTGAACACACATATTAGTTTGTCTATCTATAAACTGGAAATACACATTTCTAGGAAAAAAATGTTCCCCCCAAAACAAAACTAAAACAAAACAAAAACAGTCTTTGTCTTTGTCAACATTTAAAGCTATTAGATAGTAAAACTTCCCAAAGCATAAACTAGTTATCTATGTATCAACAGGAAAGATGTATTTCCAGAAATAAATTTGATTCCAAATTTTAAAAAATCTGGTTTTCTCTATGTCAGCATTTAAAGCAGGTGCCATCCTTTGGTTAATTAAACACAAGATGTTACTTATTTCAAAATCTTAGCAAATAAAGCTTAAACAGAAACTGTTGGCTGCACTGTTGTCATTTCTTCTCCTTTTTGAATTTTCCAGGACACCACATGGCTGGCTTGCCGGCATATTTTCCAGATCACTGATAGGAATGTGATTTTGTGTTTGTGTATGTGAGTGTGTGTATTGTTTTGAAAGATATCAGATGAAGCAGTTCAAATCTCTGGCAACAATTTCTTAAGGAGTATGACATATATAAGCTATTGACTAGATTTCTGCCAGGTCGCTTGTCAAATGGGTGGTATGGAGATGTTGAGTTTCAGGGGAACCATACTCCACATTTATGAAAGTACTTGGAATACTATGTAAGAATCCTGCGGGTCCTATTAGGAATTTTAGAACAATCAAGAAACATTTGTTCTTCGTTATTAGCATATTATAGTCTCCAAAGACTATTTTATAAATCCTTTTTTAAAAAATTTTTCCAAATTTCCAAAAAATTTCCCAAATTTTCTTGGGAAATTCCACATGCTTGGAGTACTTGTTTAAGCACAATTCAAAACTGCAGAAGGTAGAACTCTGCTGTAGTTTAGTGTAAAGTTAACTTTTTTGAATGTAAAAAAAGGTCAAAATTAATGAAGAGACTAGCAAATTCAAAGTTCCACTGAAGAACATCCCAATGCTTTTAGCAATTCACTTGAATTGAAGGAGGAAAACCACCCCCTTTAACATTTTAAAGCTTTGAAAGCCTAATGAACCATGCTACCTCCTGTAGTTTCTACCAAACCAAAATTTGTGCAAGGACTAGGCTCATTAGCATTAAGTGGAAGCAGACCATTCAACACTTGCAATAGCTTCTTGCAATGTCTTCACCATTATCATTGTGTTTGGTTGATAAAATATTGTCATCTCAACTGATACTTTATTTGGCTTATTGTGTTGATGTAAAATTCCTGTTATGCCATGAATTAAATGCCCTCCTTCCAAACAACAAAAATATTTTTTCTTTTAACAAGTGCCCAAAATATGTTCATTTTCAACAAGGTAGATTCCAGAAGCAAGGTGTTCTTGTTATGTTTAATTGTTTACTTCACCTTCTATATGTCCCAAACTGTTAGGTAAAGATTTGTGGTATAGGAAGAAAATGAGCAATTAAGAATATGGAGAATGTAGTATATTAACTATATAGATAATGTTTTTTTTCTGTGTCATTACAATAGAGAGTATATTATCAAACCTCAAAATATTGGCATTTCATTTAATTCAACTGTTTTAAAGATTTTTACATCTCATTATTTTAGGGAAAAATTTGTTTTGCAGTGAAAAACCAATGCACTGTTTAAAGCACCTTTACAGATTACCTGATTTTGATTCTATAGGAGTCTATTTTTCACTACATTTGAACTGTTTTACAGTTGTAGCTAAGTGATGCTAAGGCAAAATATTTCTTGTCTGTAGACATGTAAATAAATTCTCTTTGTTAAAGATTCAATTGGATGAATTGAATTACTCTTCCTAACTCTGGAAGAAGTCAGCTTTGCCTCCATTAGCACATTAATTTCAATATTCTTGATCTATCAATGTGTCTATTCTTTGGAATGTCCTTTTATCTGGTTGTAGCATCTTACTCATTCTCTTATTATTAATGTGTTCATTTTATATGTGTATGAAAGTCACGCTTTTCATTTTTTTCTGACTAAAGTGAAGTCCACAGGATTTGCATTATGTTTATATTTTGGCAACAAAATACAAATGTATTCCTTAGGTTGTACATAGTTTAACTTCTAAAATTATAATCTCCCTTTTGTTCTACTGCCCCAGCACAAACAGATGTGCATATAATTAGTATTTTGATATAAACCAGCCCAAACAACATCATTCAAGACTAAAATCAGTATTCTTTTGTAAATTTAAAAATATATTTTTCTGGTCTCTATTTTCCTAAGAATTCTGGGATATATGCACATATATATGCACATATATATTTCTGATACTCATATTCATATATATATAAATATCACAAATATATATATTTGCAATGATGGATCCAATATTCCAATATTAATCAGGTCTTTGTGTCAAAGGCAATTGTATTCTATGTATTCAATTGTATTCTACGTTCCTCGTCCCAAAAGTTTTAGATGAGATGTAAAATGTGATTTGCCTTTAAACCACATATGCTCTGGAAGCATTGGAAGCATTGGAAAATAAAAGGATGGATTAAGAAAAAAAATGTGTAAATAAAGTTACTTATTTATAAATATAACTATACATATAGTTGTTTGTGAGGCTAGTAATATGATCACCTCCTTCTCCTCTTCCTAAGAAAATTAATGGAAATAGAAACAACTTGGGAATATTTTGTACTGCCTATTTGATTTTTATCTGCCATTTAGTAGAAGTGTAATCTTCAGCAAGTGATTTCAGGTTTCTGAATCTTGTTTTCATCATCAACACATGACAATAATAACACTTTAAAATATTGTGAAAGTCAAAGTAGACTGCTAGAATGCCTTGCCATTGTAAAATGCATGGTAGAGATAGTTGTGACCTTTCAGGAGTATTTCTAGCTGCCAGTCTCTGAGGTGGAGCACATTGCTTAAACTGAAGGCGTTGAGTGAGCTGTGCTAACTTTAAGATGACTGTGGGCAGAGATTCAGGGGGAAGACTAAAAACTTTTTCTTTCTTCCTCTCCAGGAAGACTGGCAAGTATTTATGTGATTCATTTGCCAAATTTTATTCCTTCCACGAGAGATGTCAATTCTTAAATATTTTCAGTGAATTTAGAATTATTAGAAGTGCATGTGAATGTGAAGGCATATGCTTCTTGGGAAGTTCAGAAAGAGTGCATCAACTCTCTGGTGGATGGATCGAATGCCATTATCTTGAATGAATTATTCTTAGAAATTTTTCTCTTAACATTCTTAAATGTCTGCCTAACAGGCTAAAGCAAGTGATTATTTTCCAAACACCTGGATGTCATTTTGAAGTATCTGTGTTTTGACCTATCATGTTCAGAGACAAAAGAGCTCTGCTTCATAGGCTACCTCTCAGGGTCCGAAACTTGATGTTTCTATTTCCATGTGATTGATTGCAGGACAGAAGTTACACGGGGAGAAGTGATAAACCAGTGGGAAAATCAGATGTTTATTAATGTGTTTTCATTTTGGGAGAAGAAGAGTTTAGTAGATATAGTTTTCCCAGAATAGCAATGACACCCATATTTCAAAAGAGCTTATTACACCAAGCATGGGTATTTATCATGGTTTGTTGTTTTAATCTACCATACCATTCCTTTTCATTTGGTTGACCATTGTAGATGGACAGATTTTGAGAAGAGGGCTTACATCATTCATTTGGGGTGTCTTTCACTTGGATTTTATAGCAGTCACAAACTAAGGGCTCTCAGCCAAATCGTGTTTTGTTTGGGAAGCAGGGTGTTTTTAAGGAAATCATATCTGTATGCCTTGAGGTGGAGTGCGTCCTCTCCATTTTATACCCAGCTGTCTTATGAAATTATATTATATGCCTGACTCATATAGGTATTTGAGCTTTTGGGTGCTTGACCTATAAAAACCAACAGGATTTTATCAGCAGTCTCTGTGGCTAACTTTGTTGCATTTCGGCAGGTGAGAGTCCTAAATAATGGATAGTTAAGTCTTTCCAGAAAATTGCTTCTTTAGGCTAGATGTAGTTCAACTTGTGAAACCTTCTGGGAATCAGTAACAAAGAAAAAGGCTACATTGAAATTGTAGCATCTAATATTTTCACCTTGTATTGTTTTGGAACACCTGAAAGATGTGAGTTTAGTACAGTGAATGCAGCAGAAAATAAAGAAGGGAATAGCAGAAGTATGTTTAAATTATCATTTCTTCCTTTTTCTCTTAAACTAATAAGGCTTTTAAATGAGTCAAATACATATTTTAATTGATAAACTGACTTTATATTCACCTATTGGAAACAGTACAACATATTTTACATTGATTATGAAATATGGATGTTTTACTAAAAGACAGGAAGGGCTTTTTCCAGTCTTTAAAGTAAATACATATTCAAAGGATCTTAAGGCATACCATTTATTCATATTCATATCTATTGAAATACTGTACATCCACATACTTCAATAAATAGTTAAAAACCTGACCTCTTCTTAAATCATTTCTGAATTTCAAAAAACAATTTTTATTGAAAAGATTAAATAGGTAACTTTTGGCTGTCACAAAGCTAAGCACAATGGATAAATTAACAATTATTCAGTAAATTTGATCAATATAGATGATTGACTTTGATAAATTTCTCAGAGTTTTCTGAGTTCACACATTGGGGTATATATATATATATATGTATATATACATATATATATATATATATATATGAAATTTCTTTTTTGTCCTGAATTACCTGGGTAATTTTCTTAGTTCTCCAGTCTACTTTCTAGATATAGCTTGAATGTTATGATGAAGCATTAATTTTTCAGTTAACTTTTAAACACCCCCAAAAGTGGTTTTAAGTTTGACATTCTCTCTCGAATCTTTTAGTGTT
>RCUC01109756.1:0-23162 GCA_003697995.1 Taxidea taxus jeffersonii
GGCAGAGAGAAGGGGGAAGCAGGCTCCCCACTGAGCAGAAAGCCTGATGTGGGGCTCGAACCAAGGACCCTGAGATCATGACCTGAGCCGAAGGCAGTGGCTTAACCCACTGAGCCACCCAGGCGCCCCTCCTCTTTATTTCTTAACAGTCATTTTAGAGGGCTCTCAGGAGAAGGGGGATAAAGGATAAAGGGGGATACACCAATGTATCATCCCCAGTGACATGTCAGCCCCTGTTCTCTCTTCTATTCCTCTTATTACCATACTGGCCCAATGGCGAGGTCCTCAAAAGTGTGCCCCAGAACTCCCATGCTTGCTCCCTCATCCCCGAGCCTCAGGCACCTCTTCTTCACCTTTCAAGGCTCTCGCCTCCACAGGAAAGGACTGTAGACTTCTTCACTCCAAGTGGGTATGTCAGGTGAGACCTTCCGGGAACATGGTCCCTGTTGCTTCGCACCTCACGAATGAAGAGTGAATGGTGGAATTTCAGTTCTGGGGCTTGATTTGGGAAAACTGTATCTCAGGCTTGAGCACAGTTCTTATATGTCTTGAGCCCCTAAAATGATCTCATGTTACTCACTAGTGATAATGGCACAAGTGTGACTCTCTCAAAGGGCCGAGACAGGCTGACTGTGCAGGAGAGAGGCTGTTGCTACTCTGTACTATACCCTCGGTCTCCAGGCCTGGACATGTGGCTTGTGATCACTGAGGTGCCCATGCTGTCCCCGACCTGTAAAGGCTATGAAGCCTGGTTGCCTGGAGGTGGCTCTGCATCCAGGGCCTCCAGTGGACAGACTACTTGGCCTGGATGTTATCCCTTCTACTGGGACACAGGCCTTCCTGAATCCTGGAGGGCTCCCCCTAGAGGATCCCCTGCAGACAGATCTGACCAAGCATTCTAGTTTGCCCTGGACTGAAGGGCTTCTCTGGATGTGAGATTTCCTTCCTTTCCTTCCTTCCTTCCTTCCTTCCTTTCTTTCTTTCTTTCTTTCTTTCTTTCTTTCTTTCTTTCTTTCTTTCCTTCCTTCCTTCCTTCCTTCCTTCTCTCTCTCTCTTTTTTTTTCTTTTTTCAATACTTCATTTATTTATTTATTTGATAGAGTGAGAGAGTACAAGCAGGGAGAACAGTAGAGGGAGAGGGAAAAGCAGGCTCCCCACTGCACAGGGAGCCCGATGTGGGACTCTATCCCAGGACCACCTGAGCCGAAGGCACATGTTTAACTGACTGAGCTACCCAGGTGCCTCAGGATGTGAGATTTTCAATGCTAAAAACTAGAAAGTCTTGGGCAAACTAAGGCAAACTGGCCACACTACCCCAGAGGACTGTGCCCCGTTCCAACCTCAAGTTCCCACAGGGGAAGATTTGAAAGCCTCACAGACTGCTTTAAGCGATTGTTTGGGGTGTCAACTTGGCTCCTCTCCCTAGCTCCTAAATTATAGGCCACTCCCACCTCTTCTCCATCACTGAGCTGTACAGAACTGTCCAGCTTCTCCCAGGGCCCCTCAGCTCTGCTTTTGTCCCTAGAGATAGAAGGGGCACACCCAGAGGCAGCAATGTCCTCCACAAAATGCTTTCCTGATGCTTACCCTCAGTGGTCTCAGCAACAACATGGGGAACCACACAAAACCAATTGGGTTAGTTTTCTGCCTCTCAATTAATAATTTGATAAAATAGTCATGAAAATTAAATCTACAAATCACTTACTTTGCATCAGATCTTATGTTAAGCTTTTGCTACGTATCATCTCATTGAATTTTCAGAAAGGTCTTAGAGGCAAATATTATTCCTGTTTTTTAAGTGAGGAGATTGAAGCTCAGGCTAAGTTGCTCAGAGTCACACAGCTAGTAGTAATTGCAGAAATAGAACTCAAACCTAGGGGTATCTGGTACCAAAGTTTCTTGAGATGGTCTTGAAATGTCCAGTTTAAGTCCCACCTTCTCCAGGAAGTCTTCCCTGATCATGTTTGCCTCCTGCTCCAAAGTTGGACAGAAAATCAAACTCACAATGGCTTAAACATTTAAGACATTATTTGTTTACTTGAAAAGTCCAGAAAGGGTAGTCCTAGGACCAGTGCAGTGACTTATAGGTAACAAGGATGATGACTCTTTCCAGATTAACACATCATGGTCTTCAGAGTGTGGGTGTGGTAAATTGCATTTTCCAAAAGTGGACAGAACAATATCTCCCATGCCATTTGCTCTTCTGCAATGTCAGCTCGCCATTCTCTCTCCTAGAGAGAGGGTCTAAATCTCTTCCTCTTCAACCTGAGCTGGCCTTAGTAATTAGCTTAACCAATAGAATGTGGTGGAAATGACATTTTGAACTTTCAAGGTTACATCATAAGCCTTGTAGCATCTGTCTGGACCTGTTAAAATGATTAGAGCTTGAACACTTGTCCTTGGAAAACAGCAGCCATGCTATGGGATACCCAAGCCACATGGAGAACCCCTCTGCAGGTGTCCTGGTCAAGGGCCCTAGCTGAGCACCCACTGAATATCCAGCATCAACTGCCAGCTGTGTGAGTGAGCCAACCAGCATATCCAGGCCCTTGAGGCTTTAAATGATTTCTGCCCCCACCTCTATCAGATTGCAACCACATAAAAGACCTCAAGTAAGAACCATCCAGTCAAGTCCGGTCAATATACAGAATGGTGACAGATAATAAATTGTCATTTAAGATACTGAATTTTGTGGGGTGATTAATCACTTAGCAATAGATGACTGCAACAGTTGGCTTTCTTCTAGTCTGTTGCCTCAAGTTCAAGATGGTTGCCTCAGCCCTAAGTATCACTACAGACCACCAAAGGTAAAAGCAGAATTGAGGAAGAAAGTATGGAGTAAAGGCTTTCTTCTTGAGTAACTTGAAGGAGGAAGAAAATCTACACAGAAGTCCCCCAGAAGAATCCACCATATATCTCATTGGCTAGAACTGGGTCACATAGTCTCTCCTAACCACAAGAGAAGTTTTGTCTATCTATTTTAGTGGGAGGTAGGCAAAGGAAAAGGAGGATAGGAATGACCATTGGGTGGACACCAACTGTGTATGGCATACTGTTGACACTAGTGGTGTTCAAGGAGAAAGAAGAATCAGATGGAGAAAATGACCCCATGCTAAGGAAAGAGTCTTCACTGTCCCTTCCAGAAGCAACGCTGCCAGTGGGAACAGGTTTACTGAAAACTCCTTCTTTAGATGGCAAGTAAGGTGTAATGGTTAGTCTTTCTCTGAAAGGCAGAACCTGCCTCTATTGCTTGCTCGTGGAGCAGTAGTGGTGGATTGGTGCCCCATTCTGTGCCTCAGTTTCCTCTTCTCTGAAATGAAAGGACCCCCTCCAATTCCTTCAGGCTGGGAGAAGCCAGGGCAGAAGGGAAGTGCTGGATGCTTCCTGTGTGTGGAGGCTATGCGCTGCCCCATTCAAGCTCCGCAGAGCCGGCCTCTAGCCACAGATGTTGGGATTTGCCAAACAAACCCTAATCACTTAATGAGAAATGAAAATGGTGCCTGGTTCCTCCACTTAATTGCCCCTTTGAAAACAACACACGGGAGATTTATAGTAATCACCATAATCGCCTCATAAAAACCCGAGAATTTAAAGACTGACATGCCTCATTTCTGGGAGGAATTAGAGGCAAAAATTAAGGCAAGAAATTCCTGGCCTGCCTTGGCCTTGGCTCCCTGGAATCCAGGACTCAGCTCACAGAGAGCCTGCCACTCTGGACAGCCTCCTGGCCCCGGCCAAGTATCACTCCCAACACTCTGCTGCCAGTGTCTCCCGAAGGCTGGCTCCCAGGCATCTGCTGTCATTGTGCCACCGGAGGCAGGTACCAAATGTACCAGGAAGGCTTGACTGCCCTGAAGGTCAGATGAGGTCCGGCAGGAGGAGACGGGAGCCTTGCTGCACCCACTTGTACCATATGAACTAGAGGACAGGAGTTGGGGGACACACAGGCTAGCCCATGGAGGGCCACAGCCCATAGTTCTCCTGAGGCCACCTGCGCTGGCCACCTGAGGTCACACACCTCCCACAACAAGATCTTACAATGTCCCAGGACATTTTCTAAGATACCCTGTCAGATCTGCTCAGCGGACATTCATTCCCTTTCCGGTCTTCTAACTGGACTCAGAAGCACGGAGTGTCAAGGTCAGAAGTGTCCTTCAGGTTCGCCTCTCCAACTTCTCCCCTTGATAGTGGTTCTTTCTTTCTTCTTTCTCACTCCCCTCTGCTCATGCACTTGAAAATCCCTAATGTGCATCGGAACTATCAATTCTTACCATAATAGCCAGAGTGGTCCTTTTAAAACCTAAGTCAGATCAACTTCTCTGTCACTCTCCAGTGGCTTCCCAACTCAGAGGGAAGGGGAAGCCCTTGTGGTCCCCTGCAAGGCTCTCATGCCCTGACCCTTGGCTCACTCTGCTTCAGTCTTGCTGGCTTTCTTGCTATTGCTCCTGGAAAACACCAGGGACCCTCCCACCTTAGCACTTTTGTACTTGCTGTTCCCCCTGTCTGGAATGCTCTTCCCTTATATATCTAAATGGCTCCCTCCCTTATCTCCTTCCAGGCCCTTCCTGCCCTCCCTATCTACAATCACACCTTACTCTTTCTATCACCTCCCCACACTTTATTTCTGACCATCATGCTTAATACCTTCGAAGACCTAACACACTATAAGATTTGCTGATTGTCTTGCCTATGCTTGAAGGTAAGCTCCAAAAGGCAGGGATTTTTATAATTTGTTTTCACTATTAAATACCAAACACCTAGCACAGTGCCTGTCACAGAGTGCGTTCACAGTAGATATTTGTTGAGTGAGTCAACAGATGGTGATAGAACAGTGGCAAAGATAAAGCCCCTACTGTTGGGGGACTTATAGTCTAATGGCAGAGGCAGACATTAGACACACAGTCACCCACAGGACTAACTGCTGGAGAGAAAGGGGTAGCCGTGACAAGGGTGATCTGACTGTGGTCTGGGAGACCGGCCTGTGGAGAGTTGTTTGTGGTGGGGGGCTGACAAGTAGGGGGCTGAAGGTTTGGGACCATGAAGCTCTGGGAGGAAAGGGTGCTAATTCTACACCCTCTAAAGGCAATGGGACTCCATGATGAGAGGGCAATCATCTACCAGCTGTGTTCAAGTCTCCACAGGGCCACTTCCCAGCCATCTGCCGCAGGGCAAGCAACCTCCATGATGAGGCGCTTACTTCCTTGCATGTAAGACGGAGAAGGGATTACTAGCTCCCAGGCTTATTGGGAGAAACAGGTGAAATGTCTATCAGAGCTGGAACCTGTAGGTACACAGGAAGTGCTCACTCATTTCCTGTTCATTTCTTCTTTGCCAAACCTTATACCAGCTGGTCTCTTCATTTGCCTGTTCCTGTCTCTCTCCTGGCCCTTTGTGAGCCTTAGGGTGCATCTGATCAGCCTGAGTAAAACTACAGGTTAACAGAGATTTGAACCAGAGCTTTCGGGACCATCATCTGACGGAAGATTAGACTGATCTCTACTGTGCCCCAGACCCTCCTGGGCTCCAGGCCCAACTAGGTTGGCTTTGGAACTATTGACTATATAATATAGTCCATTAGCCTCTGGACCTGATGCCTGTGGCCCATAGGACCATCGGACTAGAATCAAGAGTGGGGGCCACGGGGTGGCCAACACAGCTGGGCCTGTGATGATGCCAACCACTTTGCCCTTGGGGCCCCCCCCCTTGCCTCACAACCTAGAGAGCTCCCTGCACAGACTTGTGCACGCCCATACCTGTGCAGTACACGGAGCATCCATATGCCCCAAACTCCCCGCCCCCTCAAACCTTGCTCTCTCTCCTGATTGGTAAGTCGGGGAGGGAGGCTGCTAAGGAGGCAGCAAACACATCACTTCTTCCTGGGCTCAGTATGGACAGTGGGTATGGACAGGTGTTTAGCAAATTTTCCCCACTGTGGGCCAGCCCCAGCACTGTGCACTAGAGAAGCCATGAATCCAATCTGAATTCCTGGGCTCAGGTCTCACATTCTAGTGGGGGCAACAGATGCACAGGTCAGTATAATATAAACTATGTAGTAGAGGATCCAAGTGGGGGTCTACAGAAAAAGAGTCTGGATTTCACTTTGGGGTTTGGGGGAGGGTGATAGGGTGATAGAAAAGGCCATCAGGATAAGGTGGCCTTTGAGCCACACCAAGACTGGATGAAGGGCTCCTACTACTCAACTGCACCAGCAAAGGCAGTGAGGGGCAGGGCAGGAAATGGTGAACTGTTCCATGTCTAGGTAGATAGAGCCCCAGAGGGATATAATTGCTTTCACTGCAGTGATTTGGTTTGTAACCAGGCCTGAGAGACCCTCCCAGTGTTTAATGCTTCCCTATCCCTCCCTACATCCACCCAACACCTTCAATGGCTTGGGATGGCTCCTGGGGACCAGAAGACTACCACATTTCTTGTTTGCTACTTTATCTTCCTGCTTGGTTGCATTTTCAACTCCTTCAGATCAGTCTCCCTCATATCACCTCAAGTGTCCCCTCAGAGGCATTCCACCTCGTCTCTCCCTGCTTACACAATTCTCATCCTTCAAGGTCAGAGGAGTCCTGCTTGTTCCAGGGACACCCTCCTGACCACTCCAGCCCCAGTGGCCTCCTCATCAGACCACCTAGAAGGACTGAAGTTACCCTGTGCTTTCATGCAATGGTCCCCTTTCCAGGAACTGCTTTGCTACATGCTATTTTAAAACACTATTTTTTTAAAAGATTTTATTTATATGTCAGAGAGAGTGAGCACAGGCAGACAGAGTGGCAGGCAGAGGCAGAGGGAGAAGCAGGCTCCTTGCTGAAGCAAGGAGCCCGATGTGGGACTCGATCCCAGAACGCTGGGATCATGACCTGAGCCGAAGGCAGCCGCTTAACCAAGTGAGCCACCCAGGCTTCCCTAGGACACTATTCTTACAAGAAGTCCAACTCGAGTCAGTTTAAACAAAGAAAGGGGGAACTGATTACAAGGGAGGGCTCATGGCACCTGACAGATCCAGCTATCTCCAAGTTCCCAAGAGAAGGTGATTGACCCAACTGAAACAGGTGTCCCAGTCTGGCCTTTGGGAAGGGGAATGGTTTTGGGAAGGGGAATGGGGTCACATGATACTAACAAGGCTGCAAGGCTACACCTCTGGGAGTCATTCCCTATAGTCATGGGGGTTGTAGGCCAGGCTGTTCTGCCAGAAGGGACCTTGTCATGAGCAGAGCAGATCCCCCAAAGTTGTCTATTACATATCTATAATGGAATGTGACTAAATGCTCATGACGATCCTACTCACCTCCTCTGACTTCACGCAAGTCATTCCCTCTTGGGCTGCAGTTTTCACTGGACACAGAGGAGGGAGTTCTGTTGGACTCCTTAACTTTGGGACTTTGGGCCAATTACCCTCTCCGAACCTCTGCTTTCTCACCTGGGGGTAAAATGGGAGCAAGGCTACCCATCTCACAGAGTTCTCGTAAGATAGAATGTATGAGAATGCCTAACATGGGCTGGGTACTGAGATGCTCCAGAAATGCTAGGGGCCTTAGTGGATTTACACTGGGGTAGCCGCCAGCTCCCATAGTCATGGCTGTGCTACCCCAGATGTTTGAGGGAACTATTTCTCCTCTAGCTGGGATCTGCCACCCTCTGAAAATGATTTGTCAAGGGGAAGGTGTATCCCAAATCGGATCCCTTGGAGTGCTTTTCTGGGGCTTTTTTCCTGCCTCCCAACTGCAGCTCTGTCTCTGTTTGCAGAACTGTAAGGACGGGGCCATAAAGCTGCCAACAGCCAGGTCCCCAACCTCATGGAGGAAGTGGTCTGTGAAATTGAAGCCAGCGTGAAGAGGATGTTCAAGTACTTGGTTCCAGACATCCCTAAATCCTGCTTCATCCTTACCATAATTTATGAGCCAGTGCACCTTCCTCCTTTTTAAGTTGGTTTGAGTTGGGGTTCTGTTGCTTGCAAGCAATGACTCCCAATAATACTGTGCCTTCCTTGCGTCTATCTCAGAATCCCGACCTATAAGATGCCAGTCTGTGGCCCCCCCTTCATCTCTGATGCTCTATCACTGCATCCATCAATTTCTTCATTTCATTTGACAGTTAGTCAGCATCCACATGGCATCTGCTTTGTCCCTGGCCCTCTGTTGGACACGGGCAGTCTCGTTAGAGGAATAACACAAGGCCAGTTCGGGAGACTTCCAGAGTCAGGAGGGAGCCCCCTGAGCAAGCATTCCCTACTGAGTGTGGTCATGGCTGTGCTGGAGGGAAGCATAGGAGCTGTAGGCAAGACAGAAAAGGAGCTCAGGGCCATATGGAATGCTTCCTGGAGGAGGTGGCCTGAGCTGACTTTTTCAGATGGGGTAGGAGCAGAGAGAGAGGAGGAATGGTATTGTAGGCAGAAGAAGCTAACTCTGTAAGAGCCCGAAGGAGAGTGAAAGTGGCAGCCTGGGCCTGGAGGAAAGGGACACAGGGATGGATTTATTTGTATTTTCCACCCATGTAACTTCTGCGGGGAAGGAAAAAACAAAACCAAAAACAATAACAAGACCTCCATTTTTGAAGCTAGGAAAATCCCCTGGGTGAAGTCTTTGAACGGGGAAGAAAAGAAGTGCCTCTTGACCACAGTAAAAACCCTGGAGCAAATGGTCCTTTCCCTTGCAGGCCGCCCCACTGGCCCTTGGTCCCTCCGGGAGGCCAGGCGTGTAGTTGCTTCCCGAGGCTGGTCCTGGGGCTGTTGGACCTGTCTAAAAATAGGAAGGCAGGGAGCCTAACGCCAAGCAGACAGCAGAAGAGCAGGCCTGCGAGGAGCGCAAACAACCCCCTCCTAGGAAACGTATTCATTACATTCTGAGCAAAGGCGGTTCACAATGCATCCTGGGGGAGAAATGCAGTTATTGCCCCCAAACATATGCCAAAACTTGACTAATGACTGCACGCCGGCTCCAAAAGCATAAACCATTCCAGATGCTACTTCTTGCCTCTGTAAGAGCCCTTCTTTCTCCCAGCCTGAGGTTCTGGGCTCTTCCTTGGGTTCTAGTCCTTTGGGAGTCACAGGGTCAGCTGAGGGGCTTGGGGTAAGTGATCACCCTCTCTGGGCCTCATCCGGTCATTCTACAGGATCTCTGCCTTAACAGATCATTGTGGGGACTAGATTGACCTGGCGGATGGGGCAGGGTGGGGGGAGAGGGCAGTGCGAGAAGGTGGCCCGTGGGAAGCCGGGAGCCAGTGCTCTAGGAGATCTGGGTGAGGCAGGGGGTTCTGAGCCTGAGTGTGTTCAGTTTCTGCATGGTAATGAATCTGCAGGGAAGCAATACTCTGAAAACGCCAAGTGTCAATTGCACTCAGGGATGGAGACCCTGCGGCTGGGGCCTGTCTTCTGGCTGGGTGCCTCCGGGCAGCTCCCTCCACCTGTGCGGCCCTCCCTTCCCTCACCTGTGAATTGGGGATGGTTTCTAGTTAAAGAAACCCTCTGGTTAAATAACTCATACAAGCTTCATGCGTATTTTTTTTTAAAGATTTTATTTATTTATTTGTTAGAGAGAGAGAGAGCGAGCACAGGCAGACAGAGACAGAGGGAGAAGCAGGCTCCCTGCCAAGCAAGGAGCCGGATGTGAGACTCGATCCCAGGATGCTGGGATCATGACCTGAGCTGAAGGCAGCCGCTTAATCAACTGAGCCACCCAGGTGTCCCCATGCCTTTTTTTTTTTTTTTTAATTTAATCAACTCGTCTTTGAACAGATGATACACTCACAGGATTCCAAGTTCAAAAGGTGCAAATGGTACAGAGTTCGTCTCCTTCTCACTCCTGTCCCATAACCACACCATTGTCTTCCACTGAGACAATCACTGCTATTGGTTTCTGGTGTATTCAATTTGTATAAGTTAAAAGAACTTCTGTTGCAGTTTTACCACACACACACACACACACACACACACACAACCAAGTGAATATGTTTCAAAAGCACACAAAGGGAAAAATCACCCGAAACCCACCACCTACAGAAAAACCTGTTGCTATTTTGGTGTATTTTCTGCCTCTTCCTTTTTTATGTATGTATATATATGTAAATGTCAGAATCATGCTGTATACTTGTGTACCCTGTTTTTTATGTTGAACTTATGTCACAGACATTTCCTTATGTCATTAAAAACTCCCCCCAAATTTTCTTTCAATCTTTGCCTGATGTTTCAAGGAATGGACCTCCATCTTCCTATAGGGCATCAGGTTCAACTTTCCCCTATCCTAAATAACCCAGTGATGACCATTCCTCCGGATGAAGTCCCAGCAGGGGCCTCACTGAATCAACCAGTAGGAAGACAGCATTATAACTCAAGAGAAAGTATGGAGGGTCAGGCCCGAGGCCATGTTAGAGCTTTTATGTAGGGCTCTCTCCTCCTGCCGGGCACAGACACAGGCTCCATGAGTGTGAGCTAGGCCCTCTGTCACAGACACAGGCTCCATGAGTGTGAGCTAGGCCCTCCGTCCCTGGAGTTTCCTGACAGCCACCAAGGGGCATCTCAGTCTTGTCTAAGCTTTACTATTTTAATCCCTGGAGACTTGCAGAGGGGTGGGCTGGTGAATGTTTAATTAACAGCTAGTTGGGGTTGGGGGGTATGTTCTGGTTTGTGGCATTTGCCCATTTCTGTGGTGTAAAATCTCGCACTGTGGCCAATTTCAAATCGCCAACCTGTCCTGGAAAGCAGTGCTGGGATGATATGCACCTATTCTCACAGGCTGGTTGGAGCTGATTTGTCTTTTTACCTGCCTGTGGCTCCCTCTTGTCCCCCTTCTTCTTCGTCTACATTCATCACCCTCCCTGAGGCTCATCCAAAGTGATAGGGATTGAGTATTCCTTGGGGAGGTGGATGTTACTGAAAAATGAGAACATCCTCTCCCAGTTTTCTGAAGGGGAAACTGAGGCTCCAGATGATTGCCCCGGGTCACCCAGCCCGATGACCTTCCACGGGGGTATTCCTCCCTGCTTGGTGCTGGGGACGCGTCTCAGATGGGAGTCCGTGCTTCCTAATGTGGAAACACACCGCCTTTTCCAACACTCCTCTTCCTCTTTCCTCTTTGGGGACTCCTGTGCCCAGATCCACAGAGCATGAGTCCCAGGCCTTGTCCTCCAGGAGCTGAGAGCCAAGTGGGGAGGCAGACACACGTGGACGGTTTATGCCAGGCTGATGGGTGGGTGCCCCGTAGGAGCTCCCCGGTTCAAGCGACTCCTGTCTGGGCTTCCATGCTTCTCTCTTCTCTCCTGGTAGCAGACATTGTTGAGGACTTCTCTTCCTCCTTCCTCAGTGAACCCGTTTTTTTCTCTGTATCTACTGCCTTCCACGCAGCAACCCGTCTCATGGGCCATTCAGCCGTCCCCAGCTGTGGGAGAAGGTAGGTTCTGATCGGCCTTGGTCAAACCTCTCATTTATTCCTCTTTGTCAGAAGTTGTTTAGGAACAGGAAGTGATCCAATTCTGGCCAATGAGCGCTGAGGGGACACGAGTTGGGGGGCCGAGGGGGCAGGGGTCCCTGCATAGAAAGAGACAACCTCTCCTCTTCCGGACACTTGGAACTCAGTGTTGTAGTTTTGGGTGTTGTCATGATCTTGCCACTAGCCTGAAGATGAGGTCGACCCACAAGGGATAGCAAGAGCCAAGAGAATCACAGAAAAGAAGGGGAGCCAGAGCCCTAACTGCATCCTCCCTCTGACCTTGTTAGGGAGAAAATAGATTTCCTTCCAGCCTAAATCATTGAGTTGATGTTTTCTGTTACTTGCTGCCAAACACATCCTAAATGATAAACTATTCCCCGTCCAGCGCCCACACTGCAAACAACGGGGATTTTATGACATGGCTTCCTCATGTCATAAGGACTCATTCCAGTCCTTCAGTAGCTTCTCTAGGAAGTTAGGACAAAATCTTTGTCCATCGTGTTCTCTCCCTGTCTCATGCCTACCCACCTCCCAGACAACATCAGCCCCCGCGGGTAGGACAGCGGGTGGTCCTCACTGGTTCTCTCTTGTCTGGCATAGAGTCTGCCACAAGGCAGGTCCATAATAAATACTGTTGAGTACATGTGGAGCAGAAGGGGATGGGGCAGAGGTGGGGAGGGGAGTGGTCAGGGTCTGAGGCACTGCACTGACTTGTTCTGGGACTTGAGGTGCGTCTCTCCTCTGTCTGGAGCTCCATATCCAAAACCATAAAGAAGGTGTACTATGGACTAAAGCAGTGGTTTAAGAATTGGGAGGCAAAATACCTCTCAGTGACTCCATTTAAGAACAGTTGTGCTTTCAGTATCCACAGACTCAAAACTTTACAATGTGGGTATTTGCCTGTCACAGCAGCACCGATCTCCATTTGGAAAGCCTTCATCCTTGTGTGTGAGACAGTGTCTGTCCCCTTGACAGACAGCCCTGGGGGCCACATGGTTTCCATATGCCTTCCTTGGGCTCAGGAGCCCACAGACTGGGAAGCCCAGCTTGGGGCATCGCAGAGCTCCTCGGGCACTAGGGGCTTATGTGTCCGGCAGGGACCAGGGCGGCTGGACCTCTAGCTCAGGGTCACACAGCAATTAGCGGTGGATTCAGACTCACTCTTCTCCCGCCCCGGCTCAGCCAGCCTGGCCGATGGCACCAGTCCCCCTCAGTGCCCCTGGAAATGAGAAACAGAGAGGCCTGTGAGCCCTGAGGTTGTCCAGGGTGGGGGATGAGGTAGATGGCGGGACACAGATGCTGACAGCCCAAAATGACAGGGAACATACTTCAGATGCCGGGGGCGTGGTTTAGGAGCGGCTGGAATTACACCCTCAGGGCTGAGCCAACGTTGTCTGAGTCTGAGCCTGAATGGAGCCTGGACCCTGCAGGGGCAGGGACCACGTGGGGGGTCCCAGCCCAGGGCTGCAGAGCTGAGCAGAGAGGCAGGGGAGGCAGGAGACACAGTCCTCACTGGAACCAGGCACCAGGATCCTGTGCCTTTCCAGACACGTGTGGTCATTTGTTAGATGGTCATGCATCATGCACTCATTCATTCATTCACTCAGCCAGGTCCTCAGTCACTCAGCGAGGCTCACAGAGCCACGTCGCTGCAGCCTGGCATCGGGTCCAAGGAGGAACAGGGCACAGAGGGAGGGAGACACTGGGCATGTGCTCAGGTCTCTCTGGGTAGTGTTGGGCCAGAGGTGCCGGTGGGCCTTCTGCCTGGGGACGGGCAAGGAAGGGGACACTGGGCAGTGTGTTCCCCAGATAAAGTGGTTATCTTCTGAGAGCGGCCCTTAAAGGGCAAGGAGGGGTACGCCAGGCTGGTCGGGGGAGTCTGTCAGAG
The DNA here is from genome assembly GCA_003697995.1 of Taxidea taxus jeffersonii. Classification (NCBI taxonomy): domain Eukaryota; kingdom Metazoa; phylum Chordata; class Mammalia; order Carnivora; family Mustelidae; genus Taxidea; species Taxidea taxus. The sequence continues at coordinate 13,318 of RCUC01109756.1, forward strand.
GGAGGGATGGCACGTCTTGTTCATAAAGGGCTTAGGAGATTGAGGGGCTGGTCGGAAAAATAAATGAGACTGTATTTGTATTTAAAGCTGGCAAAGCAGGCTGTGCTCATTTCAGTTAGCGAAGGCTCAGAGTGGGAGAGGCCCCCACCCTTGGCTGAAAGCAGCTCTGCAGAGCATGTGTGAGCGTGGAGGGGAAGCGGCACATGGGTGACAGGTGAGCAGCGTGGCCACAGGTCCGGCCATGCCAGTGAGGGGAGCGCCCGAAGGTGCTCAAGCAGGGCTGTGGAGTGGGGCATCGCTTGAGCTGCTGAGGAGAGGTGGACTCCGAGGGGGAGGCTGGGAGAGCAGCAGGAGGCTACTGCCCTGGGCACTGTGAGAACTGGTATTGGCCTGAACAACCACCAGGCAGAGGCACTAGAGCGGAGGACGGATCTCAGAGAAACTGTTGGGAACTGACAGGTCTGGGAGATTGGAGGTGGTTGGAGAAGGAGAGAGAGGGGCCCACGGATGGATGGGGTGATGGCCCATTCCTGGACTATGTGGCAGTGGAGGTTTAAGCCACTGTCTGAGGTGGGCAGCTGGAGGGTTCCTCTCTGTCCTTCCGGAGTGAATGGGAACCGATGTACCCCCAGAGGCAGAGGCTTGGTTCTTACCTCACTGTCTGTTCAGCCTTCCATCTGGTCTCAGCCTTCAGCCCCTTCCCTCTGTAGTCTCTCTGTGGCCACACTGACCACAACAAGCCATCTGACTTTTCACTCCCCTGAAAAACTTCCGAAGGCTACCTGTTGTCTCAAAAGATCTGAGCTCCTTAGCCTGGCGAATAAAGTCATCTACAGTCTGACCCCATCTACCTTCGCTGTCTCCGCCCCTTGGCACTCTCTACTAACCGCAGGGAATAATAACAGTAACAGCAGCAACAACAAACAACAGCTCACACACAGCATTGAGGCAGGCTGGGCAGTGTCCCAACAACTTTGCATATATTCACTCATATAATTCTCTGTTGAAAAACACAGCAAGCCTTGCACTTCCTGGAATGGGTCATATCCTCTTGCTCCCAGATCTTTGTCCCTTCGGTGATCTTGTTCTGATATCCAGCCATCCTTCCAGTGACATGATATGTGTTTATAGACCATCAGTTTGTGCCAGGCCCTGCATTAAGTGCCCGGGGTCCCCATATGAGTGACATGTGTACCTGCCCACAATGCATACAGTCTAGTGTGGGAGACAGATCCATGGACAGTCGATAAGGTGTGTGCAGTGACAGAATGAATCCTATTCCAGCCTGGGGCCTGCCGATCTGGCCCACTGGGGATTTACGCCCTTCAGGAAGCTTCCCTGACTTTGCTAGTCTGGCTGAGGTCCCACGTCTGGTCCCCTACGGTCCTTCTCTGCCCACATCACACACTGACCACCATGTATGGGGAATGTCTGTCCCCTTCTGGACACAGTGAAGACAAGAACAGTCTGGCTTCTCACCAGCCCAGCACCTGAGGCAGCCTGGACACAGATCCTTGGGATCTGCCCAGCAGGAAGTGTTTGCAGAATGAAGAGTCACATACAGCGGCATCCTCCTCATGGGTTTTTCTCTGATGTTCTTCCCAGAGTCAGGCCTGATCTTATTCCCTTTCCTGAGCCTTGCTCAGGCCCCTTAGCCCAGAGGACACTCCACAGGGATCAGGCCCTGTGGGTAAGTTTGGGGCTGCTGCCTTCATTACTTGGTTCAGGAGCAGCCTGGCTAGAAAAGACCACACCAGAATGGGGGCCCAACCACCTCCAGCCAGGTTGGAAGCATCTGCCCCAGGCTCCTGAGGAAGGAACAGTATCTTGGGCAGTTCTAGTCTTGGGGGAAAGAGGGAAGAGGCCCTGCAGCAGCCCTCAGAATCCCTGGATGGTTGGGGTGGTGTGGGGTGTCTCTGAAAGTTTCTTTGGTTCCTGAACCCTTTCTTCAGCCTCTGGGCTATTTGATCCATGATGCTGTGATGAGGGGCTAAAGGAGTAAATGACTCTAGAGGAGACTTGAGGAATATTCCAGAAAACCTTAAGAAGTTTGGTGACAGTTCAGGCTGGCCCCTTGGACTCACTGGGTTAACACAGCTCTTTCTCTCCAGAGCTCAGGAGCGGCAGTCATAGGCCCTCCTAGAGGGGCCATGAATCTCAAGGCAAGGATCTAAAAGGACTTTCCCAGGGAGAATGATTGGGAAGGTCTGGCCCCCACCCTCTGCTCCTTGCCTCGAAGCCCATCTTGGCTCATGGTGCCTCTGTAGGGGTGGGGCTGGGGGCAGGGAGCCTTGGGGACTGATGCTAACAGCTTTGGACAGGGTGGGAATTTCCATTCCTATCTAGGGAGCCATCAACGCTGTGTGCCCTGACCTGGGCCTTTGGCCTCTAAAGGGCAGTGGGAAGGCCGGCCCCAGGGCCAATCCCTGGCCATTAATCCCTCCTGCCAGCCTGAATATCCACCCAGCGTGGTCAGACAAAGGACTGCCCAGCCCAGCCACTGTGTTCCTCCCGCCCCAGGGGCTCCACTCAGACGCTGGGCCGCCTGGAATCCAGGCCCATGAGAAAGGGGCGGCCTTCACTGGCCATCTTATGCCCGGATGCTCAGCCGCATCCCGTCCGGCCCAGGGCCTGTGAAAAGAGGGCCCAGCCACGCTGAAAACACGGATTAGCCCTTGGGCCACCCCCTGACACCGGCCTGCTCGGCTCCGGGAAGCAGGCCCAGCGGGGGTGGGGGGGGACAGGCAGGCAGAGAGAACTGGGAAAGTCTGGGTTCTCACCCCTTTGGCTCCATTCCCTGCCCCCACCCTCCCCAGGACAAGCATAAGTGCACATTCGGTATCATTTATTGAACATATACTATGGCCCAGGCTCTACACATGGATTGGCTAATTGAAAATATAAGAAAACTGCAGCTAACCATGGGAGTTAATAAGAGCCACTCTCCATAACTCCCCTGTCCCCACCCCTACCAAATCTGTAGGTGTGAGACAGCTATGGTAAGGGGCCTCCAGAGGGGCGTTTGGCCCCAAGGGAAGGTGGGAAAGAGTGTGGCTCTGGTTCTGTGCCTCAGTCCAGCTACAGGGTTACGCCGCGCCTGGTTGAAAATATGCAGGCTCTGAAGTCACTTCTTGGACTGCCTCTCCCCTTCCTTTCCTGGTTTAATGCTGGAAATGCCAATTGGTTAGGAGGAAAAAAAATCTCCTTTTAGCAAGTGCCATTGTGGGCCAAGCACCTTTCATACATGATCTCACCTGAATCTCTTAACAATGTGGGCAGGGCTCCTTATTGCCCCCCTTTGGCAGATGAGGAAATTGAGGTTCCAATGAGCAAATGGGCCCAGGTCACGTGGCTGTTGCAACTGGATTCCCTGCTGCTGCCGTTGCTGGCCTTTGGTGAGCTGTTCACGGTGCCCGCACTGTCTTATCTGAGCACTGGCCTGTGCTCAGCAGTAGAACATAATATGGAGAGGGCACAAGGGCAGGAACTGTGTGCCTACAATCCAGGCTGATCCTCCTGGTTGTAGGGTTGGGGGGTCGTCTCTCAGTCGCTGAGTGTCACCTCCTCCCTCCCCTGTTTCTACAGCCCTCTCTGCCCACCTCTCCCACAGTGGTAATTGTCTCTGTCCATCTCCCCACGAGATCAAGAGTCTCTTCATTTCAGTCTTCTCTGAGTGCTGGCGAAGGGCCTGGCATGGCAGTGCTCAGTGAGTGATGTGGGCTAAACTGAGTATTTGAGGTCCACGTGGCACTGACAGGACTTGCAGATGGCTGGGATGGAGGGAGTGACGGGGGAAGAGGAGCCCAAAATGATGTTCATTATTCCTGCTCTGTGTGGTGAGGGGCAAGGGCCCATTTACTGCGATGGGGTCAGGGTGCACGGGGTTGAGGCTGATGTCCAGCGGACACTGGATATGCTGACCTGGAGGTCAGGAGAGAGGCCAGGCTTCAGCTCTGCAGCCGAAGTTGCTGAGAGCTGGAACAACTCTAGACGAAGTCATTTCTGCAGTCTCAACTTTAAAGTATGGTGTTCTCAGGAGAGTCATGGAGCTGGTGCTCTGAACTCGGAGGTTAATTCTGGCCCTGCTGCCTACTAGCTGTGTGAAGTTAGGAAGATCCCTTAACCTCTCTGAGCCTTAGTTTCTTTCTCAGCAAAACAGAGATTGTAACGGTGCTGACCTCACAGCGTGTTCGCCCTGAAGTGGGGCATTGAGGCAGAGGAAATACTCAGTAATGGTGCTGCTACTTTATGGAGCTGGAGACTGGGGTCCTTGAGCTTCCAGTTTGGCTTTGGAAGCCCTCGGCCACAGGCCTGCAGTAGCTAGCTTTGGTCATTTGCACCCCAGGGCTCCCCACACCAGGGCCAGAATCTGATGAATGAGGCATCTAGGGCCACCCATTTAAGGAGGCTCTCAAGTGCCAGTCCCACACTCACACCACCTTGAGAGTTTGTGCCCCCTTAAATCTCAGCCTTGGCCCTTCCTTCACTTGCCTCACCTACCCTCAGCCCTGCTCCCTTGATCTTGCCTGTCCCCCAAGACAAGCCTTTTTCAGGCAGCTGTCTTCATCCTTTGGTTCCCTTCAAGCTAGGGCTGGTCCTCCTGTCACTTTGGAGAGATTTCCTGAAATAAATTCAGGGAGACATCACCTCCTGAAATAAACTCAGGGTGACATCACCTCTGGATGGTGGTAGTAGGTGGTGTTTCCCAGAGTGAGTTTTTAATAAAAACCGCTAAGACAACCCTCTCCCTCCCCCCGCCCAGTGAAATGTGAGTGTGGCTTTTCGGGATCAGTAAGCAGTTTTCTCAGACCTCCAGGCTGTGGAAGCACTTGGGGGTCTCTCTCTGACCCAGCAACCGGTCCTTGGTACTTTGGGTTGTGTAGGCCTGTGTTTTGTGCATCTCCAGTGTGTATGCTCTCTCTCTCTCTCTCTGTGTGTGTGTGTGTGTGTGTGTGTGTGTGTGATAGAGAGAAAGAGAGAGAGAGAAAGGGAGCACTTTCTCTAGAACAGAAGGCATACGGACAAGAGGCAGCCAGAAAGGCAACTTCAAGTTATGGACTTACTGGGGGCCCTTGATGTTAAAACAGCCAGTCCCATGGTCCCCAAATATGCTAGTTGGATCACTTTTCATGATTTTGTGTTTTCAAAGGATGCTTACAAATGGCTTAGACAGGACAAGGTTGTGTGGGAGGTAGCAGGGAGAGGAGGGGTGACCCTGGAGCCATCAAATGTCCTCTCCCGGGACAAAGTCAGCCTTCTTGCTCTGCCATTGCCCCTACCCTACCCTTTTAATGTCCAAGACCAGCACCGTGTCAGGACGCTCAAGGCTGGCAAGGTGGTCCTGGGGGGCTTTCATCTCTACCGCAGCTGGAGTAGGAAAGACCTGGAGGAGGCTAGGAGAGAATGATGGAGGGGACAGGACCGGGAGGCGCATAATGGGGAGGGGGCCCCAAAGAGTACACTGAGTGGGTGGATTTGTGATTAGCATTGACCCAAAGAGGAGGGAGGTGTGGGAGAGGCCCGCAGAGGGGGTGGATGGGGCCAGGACCTGACCGACCCAGTGGAGATGGGGAAGGGATTGAGGCTGGGTCTGGAAGGACTGACCCAAAGGGTAGAGACCAAGGGAGGGGCGACATGTAGGTGGCCGGGGACTGTGAACAAGGTAAGGGGATTGGGGAAGCGAATCAGAGAGGAGGCGCTGGCCAGCGGGGGAAGATCCGAGCCCTCTCCCCAGGCTTGGGGGGGGGGGTAGAGGAGGGGGGCGCGTCCATATAAGGCGGGTCGGCGGCCCCTGCTCTCTCTGAGCTGCGCGGGCAGGGGCGGCTGCATCCCGATGACCGGGCGCAGCGACATGGAGCCGCCCGCCGCTTTCTCGGGCTTCCCCGCCTTGCCCTCGGTCGCGCCGTCGGGGCCGCCGCCGTCGCCGCTTGCCGGGGCCGAGCCGGGGCCGGAGCCCGAGGAGGCGGCCGCGGGCCGCGGGGAGCCGGAGCCCGCCCCCGCGCCGGGCCCGGGACGGCGGCGGCGGCGGCCCCTGCAGCGCGGGAAGCCGCCGTACTCGTACATCGCGCTCATCGCCATGGCGCTGGCGCACGCCCCGGGCCGCCGCCTCACGCTGGCCGCCATCTACCGCTTCATCACCGAGCGCTTCGCCTTCTACCGCGACAGCCCGCGCAAGTGGCAGAACAGCATCCGCCACAACCTAACTCTCAACGACTGCTTCGTCAAGGTGCCGCGCGAGCCGGGCAACCCGGGCAAGGGCAACTACTGGACGCTCGACCCCGCGGCCGCCGACATGTTCGACAACGGCAGCTTCCTGCGGCGCCGCAAGCGCTTCAAGCGCGCGGAGCTGCCCGCGCTGCCCGCGCTGCCCGCCGCCGGCCCGCCGCCCTTTCCCTACGCGCCCTACGCGCCCGCGCCAGGCCCCGCGCTGCTCGCCCCGGCGCCCCCCGCCGCCGCGCCCGGGCCCTCGCCGCCCGCGCGCCTCTTCAGCGTCGACAGCCTGGTGAGCCTGCCGCCCGAGCTGGCGGGGCTGGCCGCCCCCGAGCCTCCCTGCTGCCCCGCGCCCGACGCCGCCGCCGCCGCCTTCCCGCCCTGCCCGGCTGTCGCCTCCCCGCCGCTCTACTCGCCGGGCCCCGAGCGCCTGGGGCTGCCCGCGCCGCGCCCCGGCCCCGGCCCGCTCCCCGCCGAGCCCCTGCTGGCGCTGGCCGGGCCTACCGCCGCGCTTGGCCCGCTCGGCCCCGGGGAGGCCTACCTGCGGCCGCCGGGCTACGCGCCGGGGCTCGAGCGCTACCTGTGAACCGCGGCGGCCGCCCGCCCCGCGCGCCCCGTCTTTGCCCGTCTCTGCCCGGCTCGGAGCGCGTCTCGGGGAGCCAGCGCACCTGTGACACCTGGCTGCTCCCATGCGGGTTACCCTCCCGCCCCGCCGTCTCTCCCCCGGAACCCCCCGCCCCCCCCACTTCTGAGCCCTCCTCTGGGCGCTCCCCCCAGGGGCGCCATATCGGGTCCCAAGTCCCAGAGCTGGATCCCCACCGGCGAGCTTCCTCCCCAGCTTCTGGTGAGCCCCGAGTCCTTCGGAAGTCAGACCTTCGCTCCCATGCCGCCTCCTCGACTGGCTCCAAACTTCTTCCGCCTTGCCTCATGTTTTCACAACACAGTAGAGGTCAGACTCCTGGGTTCCAGACTCCCTTGCTGTCTTGCTCCGTTTCCTCGCAGACTTGCCCCGACCCCTCCCTTCCCTGTCTGCACCTGTCTTATTGGGAGAGAGCGCTCCTTCCAAACAGACACACCTGGCTGCTCTATTCCAGTCCCGGAGGACAGTTCTTCCAGATCTCCGAGACGAGACGAGCAGGACCAGAGGCTCCGGACTGAAAGGGGGGCTGGTGGGCTGCCCCAACATCTGAAAAACGTAGGACTTACTGGGTTATTATTTTTTTAATTGAAGCTGGTTTGATTAAAAAAAAAGAAGAACTCTTCCTCTGGGCTCGGTGTGCTGGCTGGTGATCTGGGGGAGTTATCTGGGGAGATGGGGGTGAGCTTTGTATGGGATCTTGGGATCTTGGGTGAGCCCCTTGTCAGTTATCAGGGGAAGGTTCATGAAGTAGGATTAGGATGTGATTAAGCCATAGCTGGGCACATAGTGGGCCTAGCAAAATGCCACCACCTGCTGCATCCCAGAGACTGGTAGAGATGAGGTGGAGTGTGCACATGATTGTATTCGGTTAGGGGGTATGTCTGCGGTGTGAGATTATTCTCAGCTCCCATGGATAAGGCAGCACTGGCCACTCCTCTAACAAGTACTTATTCAAAGTGCCAAGCACTGCATAGGCACTGAAAATACATCATTAAGCAAATGGGCAAGATCCCTCCTTTATGGGGCTTAAGGATCTGTGGGGAAGAGACAATGCCAATCAGTCCTCAGAGAAATGAGTGCTCGAGGGCCTTGCATTCAAACTGTGGTCCATAGACCTTCAGCAACACCGGGGAGCTTATTAGAGGTGCAGAATCTCAGGCTCTGCCTTAGACTCACTGAATCATCAGATTCTGCATTTTAACAAAATTCCCAGTGGATTAGTATGCACAGTATTCTGAAGGAAAGGCACCAGATCAAGGCTGGGGGCTCGATTTAAAAGTCTAAAGCTCCCTTCTATAAGAAAGAGGACCATGAATCACATGTTTCCCTGCTGAACTTCTGGAGCTGAATCACATGTTTCCCTGCTGAACTGTACCTCATTATCTATGCCTCCTGTTCTACCTCCCTTGCTAAGTTTGAGCTGAGGCAGCCAGAACCAGAACTGGTTACTACTGACTGTCCCCAGCACCACGGACAGGGCAGCACCAAGGAGAGACTCCTAGGTTGCAGTTTGAAGGAGTTGGCCTTTCACCCTGTCCTGCTCCCTGACGGGGACCCAAGTGCTCCTGCCCCAGCACTGCCAGTCTAGCAGGGCCTGGATTGGGCATCGGGGGTGGGGGTGGGGTGGGGTGGGATGATGTGTCTTGAGTCCATGGTGAATGTGATTTGCATGTTGGATGTTGGACATGCCTGGTGCACTTCTCTTAGTTACAAGAATTTAAAGTGCTCTTGTGGTGTTGGAGGGTGAGCGTAGAGACTCAGCAGATTCTAGGGGCGAAAGGGCAAGAAATTTGAGAAGGCAGGGAAGACCCTCTTTGGTGGTAGGACATTGGGTACAGACTGGGTGGAATGAAATGACCTAAATGAACACCCTCCTTCAGCTATTAACCCCTTTGAGCACGAGTCAAAACTAATTTGCCTGAAACATAGCAGCCCTTCCCTTAATATGTTGACTGACTCCCTGGGGTCTAATGTGTCTGACTTCCTGAATAATGACTGGATTGACAGTACTTCGGCACCTTCCTATCCATTCCCACTTGCAGTCCTTGCAATGACCTGCGAAAGAGGTGGAGGTGGAGACCATCTCCCCCATTTGTTGGATGAGAATTGCTCCTCTGGAGCCCAATGGGCAGCAAATATCCAGCCTACCTGGTGTCTTAGGAGTAGAGCTCCACAAACATCAAAATGTAAACTTTCTTCAGTTCCAAATGGTGTTACAGCCCCTCCTCCTGCCTCAGAGAACCTTTTGATAAAATCCTTCCAAATCCAAGAACTGTGTAGGGAAGGGAAGGGGAGAACCCTTCGCACTTTGTTGAAGCCAGGAAGTGCCTTGTGAGCTCAGATTTCCATCCTTGCCACTGCCCTGCAGGTCTCTGTCCCTGGGGTCTTGGAACTGTGAGGACTAGGTGGGAAATGTCTGTACAGAAATACTAGAAAAGTCACCACTGAAGTGGAAAATCAGAGATTTTATTTTATTTCCTCTTTAATCTTCCTTTATTCAACGCGTCGTCTTGCCATATGTACCCAGGCCCTGTGCTAGGCTCCTAAGCCAATACAGAATCAGATTTGAGACCATTTATGCCCTCACAGACTATGCTATATATCATAGCGTACCCTAAGAATTTTGACATTTTGGTAGATGTTGAACAAACAAAAACAAAAGCTCTAATCCCGCTCTGTCTTTAAAGAGCACCAATCAGGGACACCTGTGTGGCTCACTCTGTTAAGCATTTGCCTTGGGCTCAGGTCATGATCTCAGGGTCCTGGGATCCGAGCCCCATGTTGGGTTCCCTGCCCAGTGGGAGTCTGCTTCTCCCTCTGTCCTTCCCCCCTAATCATGCTCTCTCTCTCTCTCTTTCAAATAAATAAAATATTTTTAAAAAATCAAAAGCACCAATCACTTATCTAGAAGTAATATTTCAAAATTATTCTCCCTGCCCCCTTTTTGGAGAAAATAATCTGAATAGAGCCTTCAGACACCTTTTTTTTTTTTTTT
>RCUC01109757.1:0-35208 GCA_003697995.1 Taxidea taxus jeffersonii
GGGGGGGGGCGATTTTATTTATTGAGAGAGGGAGGAAGAAGGAGCAGGAGAGCAGGGGAGAGGCAGAGGGAAAAGCAGACTCCCCACTGAGCAGGGAGACCCCATGTGAGGCTCAATTCCTGGCCCCTGGAATCATGACCGAGCCAAAGGACCAACTGAGCCATCCAGGTACCCCTTGACATGTGGACATTTAATAATAATGCTTCCTTTGTTTTTATTCAAGTACTTAATAAGCTTCTGAAGAGAACCTAAGCAAGCAAAGTGTCCTGACTTTGGAGATTCAAGTTATAAATTCTCCCGTGTTCTTCTTCACTCCCTACCCAGACCCAATTTCGGTGGCTTCAGTGACAGCACCACACGCCAACTGGAAGATAAAGGCATCAATATGACCAGCTTTATCATGCCAGTAAAATTTTAATGGGTCCCACAGCTTAACCACTTTCAGAAAGGTGACTAAAGAGGGAAACCAACTAAGGAGATAAACTAGCAAAAAGCTAACTATAAATGAGAAAATAGATGGTTTAAGATGTATCATACTCCTCAACACGCTGAGAAACTATGAGGGTCTGTTGTTGTACAATCTGTTTTTTATACTGCAAAAGGAATATATTTTTTGAAAAACATTTAAACAATAGAGAAGACCGTAAAATTACAAAAAAAAAAAAAAAAAAAAAAAAAGACCTTTCTCTCTTTAACAAACCTCATTGCTTCCTTAAGAATAACATGCTTCGGGGCACCTGGGTGGCTCAGTGGGTTAAAGCCTCTTCCTTCAGCTCAGGTCATGATCCCAGGGTCCTGGGATCGAGCCCCACAGCGGGCTCTCTGCTCAGCAGGGAGCCTGCTTCCTCCTCTCTCTCTGCCTGCCTCTCTACCTGCTTGTGATCTCTGTCAAATAAGTAAATAAAATCTTAAAAAAAAAATAACATGCTTCTTTAAATTACAGAAAAACCCTTATGATTCATTCAAGAAATTCACCTCTACTGATAACATTTCTACCATCTCATTCCCTATATAACCAATATAAATTGCATTTTAAACATAATAACAGTAGCTACCATTTATTGAACGTGTAAGACTTTCTAGGTTGCAAACATCATTTAACTTATGAAAACAAGCCTATAAGGTAGTATTTGCTCGCCACCTTGTATAAATGGATATATTCAGTCCCAGAGGGATTAATCACTTTACCCAAGGCCAGCCAGCTAATAAACGACTGGCTTAAAGATCAGAACCCAAGCTGATAACAAAAGCTGTGTCTTAATTACCGCACTACTTGAATTCCTCCGTCAATAGATCCTGCTCCTGCTATTTTCACACTTAGAATAAGAAAGAATTCAGTTTCCATTTACTTCACCTTCCTGTCCATACAGAGTAGTAAAAATAAATGCACAATACTCTAAAATGTTTCTCAATCTTAGCACTATTGACCTTTTTTGGCAGATAGTTCTTTAGGGGGATGCCCTATGCAATTATAGGACGTTTAACAGCATTCCTGGCTTCTACCTAGGAGATGCATGTTGGTATCACCCCTCAAATCCTAATAGCTAAAAGTATCTTCAGATTTTTGCCAAACGTTCCCTGGGGTAAAAACTGGGACTGCAGTTGATAAGAAATGCAATACTCTAAAACTTTAGAAACAGAGAATAGGAATAACTCAAGTTCTGATATATTTACATTTTAATGTCGAACCTTCTTCCATGAAGATTACAATTATAGAATTTGTTACTTCTAGAAGAATATGTGAAGTTCTACCCAATTACAATGTTTTTCTGATAGCTAATGTGTTATACAAATAAATATTTAAATTAGATAAAAATATTTCAGATACACTTCTTTAGTTTAGCTCTCTGTGTCACTCAATGTTAAATAAAGTAAACCACTGACTGTCCAAAGTACTACAAAGAGGTTCTTACTTAACTCTGGAAAAAGTAATGCATACCACCTTTAAGGAAGAGATGCCTTTTTAGAACTTCTAGTGCTCAGAGTACACCTGGGCGATTCAGTCATTAGGCATCGGCCTGTGGCTCAGGTCATGATCTCCCGATCCTGGGATCCAGCCCCATGTTGGGCTTTGTGATCAGCGGGGAGTCTTCTTCTCCCTCTCCCTCTGCATGCCACTCCCCTTGCTCATATTCTCTCTTCGTCTCTCTCAAATAAATTTTTAAAAATCTTTTTAAAAAATAGGTCATCTTTATTTAAAAAAAAAAAAAGCTTGCAATGCCCAAGCTATGCCTCATTTTCTATGATTTCCCTGTAAGTTACAAGCATGAACTCATAAGCTATAGAAAATAAATAATGCAGCATAACCTTACGGGAAAAAAATATGAAACAGTCTGCCATCCAAGGTTAGAAAATCAGTAATTAAAATCAAAAGTAAAATCTAAATAACCTATAAAAATGGAGACAAATATAGCCTCTTGCAAGACTATTTCACTGATGTCAAATGAAACGCCTGAAAGGCCCTTCCTCTAAGCTCTATTTATGTAAATACCTCCTTACAGGAACTTTGTACAGAAAAGTAAATGCTCACTTGGTCCACAAATTAGGTACATGCCCTTCCTGGATCAAATTTTGAGAGCTATGATTTGCAAGCTTCCCCCACTCCTCATTTCCACATACCTGATGTCTATGACATGGGGGGTGGGCGGGTATCTCCCTAGAGAGAACATGTCACAGTCAAGGGCAGGTCAGAGTTTGAAAAGCCTACTATGTGATCATCACCTTCACAGGAGACCAAGAGGCATTGTTATTGCCATCTCAAAGAGCTCCACCTAGGATAAAAAGTCCATTTTGCCATTCAAAGTGCCACCTTATGCTGATAATATTTCCAAGCACCCATAATTTGGTGCATCAAAGCTCATACTACATTTTAGATCTACATAGCATGATAAATTTGTCAAACGTTTTTTAACAACTGTATTAAGTACGATGTACAAAATCATGGACAAAATGTCGTATTTCCATACTGGTTCTGTACCAATGAGAACCTAGGGCATTATTAAACTTGCTTCAGATCTCTATCATGTTAAAGGTCTGCTCTGAATGAAGAGAAAGCAGGTAAATGCAATTATTTTAAATCCCTAAAACCTGACCAAGTTTCACATATATGGTGTTACTTCCTCTCACTTTTCATTATTCTAACCACACATAAATCACCAGAAAATACTCAATATGGTAGAAACCTTGACCATCTTCCTCTTTTCAGCTGAATCAAACAAGAGCAGAAGGTCCAAAGTACCAAAGACACAATACAGAGTTTAGTGTTAACCCAGGTGAAGGTCTTTGAAGTTTTAGCTGACTAAAAATTAGACAAACATCTATAGATTATTTTGCTAACCAAAAAAAAAAAAAAAAGCAGATGTGGTCTTGGTGTATATTAAAGATCTTTCTCTTGAGATGAGTGGTTTGTTTTTGGTATGTTACAGATCACACATCTTCTTACCTATTCACCCATATTTTGATTCAGTTGAGGTCTAGGATGGTGCTTGGGCAAATATGTGTTAAACAAAGGTCTAGATTATTTTGATATGAAAAAGGAGACAGCCACACAGTGCTTTGTTCCAATTAGACCACATTTAAACTACTGTACCAGGTTCCGGATTTCTCAATTTCAAAAGACCACGATTTTCAAAAAGAGAAAGAGGGGGAAGGGAGAGGAAGAGCAGAAATGCTATGGAAGGGAACTTGGTTCCCTACCATGGTAGTGATCAAGCAAAAGCTTAAAGAGGATCATTTGTTAGGAATTTTATAAATTTTGCTCTACCTTTAATTTCCCTCCAACTCTAGGATATAACAGCAGTGACACTTCCTAGGAAAAGGAGCACATACACAAACAGGAAAAAAGATCTCCAAAAATCCACTATGATACATAAAAACCAGTTCAGAAGAACATCGAGAGCAATGAAGGGTTTTGCCAGGTGGGGAACTTTACTAAGTGGGCAAAGAACAGAAGTCACCCTGCACTTAGGAAACTTGACCTACAGTGCGTCACATAATATGTTTTACATACATGTAATATATATTTACAAAGACAAAGCATTTATCTAAAGACAAATCATGATAAGCATTTCAAATAACCCAAGAAAAATACCAAAGTGGAACTCAACCTAATTTTCCAAGGTTAACAGCTCTAGACTGCCTAGATTATCTCAATTGGCAAGATAATTTTTTACTAATTACACAACCAGGCATTTGAGGATAAGAAGCTTGACCATGTACTTTTAGAGTGCAATCTGGGGTTAGCATGTAAATCACCCAAGAATCTCAGAGAATCGCACTAGAGCTAGTCTGTATTGAGCTCAATGAGTCTGTATTGACTCATTGGTAAAATCAACACCAAGAGTAGAACGTTGTCCGCCCTGTAAGATTTAGGACCAATTTAGGGACGCCTGGGTGGCTCAGTTGGTTAAGCAGCTGCCTTCGGCTCAGGTCATGACCCCGGCATCCTGGGATCGAGTCCCACCTCGGGCTCCTTGCTCACCAGGGAGCCTGCTTCTCCCTCTGCCTCTGCCTGCCACTCTGTCTGCCTGTGCTCGTTCGCTCTCTCTCCCTCTCTCTCTGACAGATAAATAAATAAAATCTTTAAAAAAAAAAAAAAAAAGATTTAGGACCTATTTAAAAACTAATCTTGAGGGGCGCCTGGGTGGCTCAGTGGGTTAAAGCCTCTGCCTTCAGCTCCAGTCATGATCCCAGGGTCCTGGGATCGAGCCCCACATCGGGCTCTCTGCTCAGCAGGGAGCCTGCTTCCTCCTCTCTCTCTGCCTGCTTCTCTGTGATCTCTGTCAAATAAATAAATAAAATCTTAAAAAAAAAAAAAAACTAATCTTGAATACGGTGATCATCATTGTACTTCTTAAAATGACCAAAGCCTATAACCTTTCTGTGTTTGCAGTTATAGACTGGGCACAAGAGGCTTCTAGTTCTTTTTAAAAAGTATGTACATACCGGGCAAGGGAACAGAGTGAGCAAATGTAACTCGGATATTAAAATAGCTTTTGTGAACAAATGAAATGGGGCCCCTTCAAACAAACAAGGGCACATGAGGTTGCAAAAGTAACCTACATCCATTATGTCCAAATCTCACACATACACACACATACACACACACACACACACACACACACACACACACACACACACTCATTTTCCCTTCCTCAGTCGGAATGTAAAAACAAACACACATCAACCTTCCGATGCTTCTTCTCCCCAAAAAGGGCATCACAGTATCTCCAGTTTCCCAGATCCACAAACTAAAGGATCTTTCATGTACCTTGTTACAACTTCCACCATCAATCACGGACTAATCCTGCCAATCCTTTGTTTTTTCTTAAACCACCTTTCGTATCCAATCACAGCTCTTCTAATAAGCCCCACTGTCTCTAACCATAACTCTTACAATAATAGCCTCTCACATGTCTCCCCAAAAACATCCGTTTGTCTGTCATCTGATCCACTGCCATCGAAACTGTGTTTCATCCATTGGCAACACTCTCTGGTTAAAAAAAACTTAATAACTTTCAGAGCAGACAAAATAATGTTCCTATTCCTCGGCCTAATCTTGAAACACTCCATTATTCATTCCCCTATCTCCATCCCTCTCTATCTTATCTCTTAGAAATTTCCCACCATTCCACCTCTCCTCCATCAGCAAAGGCTAGGCTATCTGGTTTTTTTTTTTTTTTTCATTTCATTTTTTAATGAACATATAATGTATTATTTCAGGGGTACAGGTCTGTGATTCATCAGTCTTACACAATCCACAGCACTCACCATAGCACATAGCCTCCCCAGTGTCCATCACCCAGCCACCCCATCCCTCCCACCCCCACCTCCAGCAACCAAGGCAGAGGACTGTAGCAGAAAAGAGGGGAAAATGAAACAAGATGAAACCAGAGAGGGAGACAAATCGTAAGAGACTCTTAATCTCAGGAAACAAACTGAGGGTTGTTGCAGGCTATCCGTTCTATCATTTCTAGAATGCAACCTCACTCCACACCTGGCATCCAGTCTCACAAGTGCTGCCTTTTCTCTCCCTCCTTCACTCTGGACTTCATGTCCACAGGGGAAACACAGTGAAACAGTCCTGCAGTGACATTCCTGTAATGATATGTTGGGCTTTTTCCTTCTTTTTTAGATACCTTCTTTACATTATACAAGAGTTGACTCCAATCAGGTTTTTCTTCCTATAAATACTAGAAAAGGTGGAAAACAAATCCAGAAGAGAAGTCAAGAGAGGAAGGGAAGACAGAATTTTACCAGAAATCCATGTTAAGAAGGTGATGGTATTTGAGCATTAAATTTAGCTCTGACCTTTCTGCAGTTGCAACGTTCTCATGACTTTGTGTATTTCAAAGTATGCATCACTTTGCACTGCAATCCTTTATTACTGCTGTATCCTCACTGCATGCGGGAGGGGTGGCAAGGGTGGCCCTCTCTGAACCTTCCACCCTCTCTGGCACGTTCTGGGCACTCTTCAAACATTCCAAAAAATTTTTAATTTTTAAAAAAATTTTTTTAATTTCTAAAAACAATTTTTTAATTAAAAAAAAAAACACCCATGAACAGGGTAAGTTTTCCAAGGAAAATTTGCACCGGCCAGGGATCCATAGTTGCAGTCTAGGAACTATCCAGGCTAAAGGTGACTGTCCCAGAAGGAACGTGAAGCTTCCTTACTTTACCAGTAAGTACTAGTATTCTGATCTCCCTAACAATTAAATTCTCCCATATAAATTAATAACCTGACATCCTGATTCATGAGCTGTAATTTTATTAGTGTGCCTTACAATGAATAACCTCTGGTTCCATAGAAAAGGGGCATCTCTGCCCCACAAGGCTTATATCTGGATTCTAGCCAAATGCTAACCTCAGTGCCAAAACCAACACCACTTCTCTCACCCTTCACACACACACACACACACACACACACACACAGGACAGAGAAATGCCTACTAGTCTTTGTCACCTTAACTCAGCCATCTCAAATATAGTCAGCTCATGCTAATCTACTTACTCTCTTTGGATAGAACATTAAAAAGAAGATGGAATGCTTGAGTTAGGTTTTTTGCCCTTTTTCTTTCTTCTTTTTTTTTTTTTTTTTTCTGTTTAAACACCATCTCTGACTCTATCATATTTATTTCTGCAGATTTTTTTTGGAGGTGGACAGCAGTCTAAGACCACACTGTGTTTTTTAAGGTAGTTATAGAAACTGGTTTAATATTCCTAAGCTTAGTTTCACATAAATTTATAGTTCTTCAAATGAGAAAGCCTGGTAATAATCCAAGTGGTGGAAGCAATTTTTAAAATATTACATACACACTGCTTTTTCCCCTTTCTTCATTTATTTAAGCAAATAATAACAAATGAAAATATACAAAGTTCGCTTGTCTTATGCAGGAAATGCAAAGAATAGTCAACAAAATCCCAATAAGCAAAATTGAAATTAATCAATATTATACACAGTATAACTCAGACACAGAAAGAGCAAAGTATAAAAACATTTCTGCATACAAGTGATGGATACAATTTTTAAGTATTATAAAATAAAAAGGTTTATAGACTATACATAAACTACCAGGAAAATTATACTGTGTATTTAATAAATAATTTGGTACCTGGAATTCTTTCAGGCAAACTTTTTTGTTTTTAATGTTCATTACTTTGAAAAACAATCATTATGAAGTTGATTTTTATTTGCAACTGTACTGTCCTGATAATGAAGTAGGCTCAGTACTGTTCTTATGTATGTTTTATAAAGAATTTTTCCTCTTTAGTATAGAACACGATTTAGTTTCATGTTCATCTCAACATATCATAGGGAATTAGTTTTCTTACCACCTTTGTAAAATATGAAGTCTTTGTAAAAAATGAAGCCCATTTCCAAATATATACACATACTTCAGTGCACATGTATATTTTTCCAGAAAACTATACTTCCAGGCCAAGTTACAAAAATTGTGTATATGTCAATCTAGAGGTTCAGGGACCCACTGTGGGGGACCATTTACCAGCTGAACATCCAGTCTTCTAAAAAAACTTCAGTTTCTTCAGCCATCTGGGTCAAGAATCAGGAATGTAAAGCTGCACTTCACAGTTTTATTAAAGGCCACATAGACTACTCAATAAAGCATCTGGAGTTATTATTTTCCTGCCTGTAAGTCCAATTACTAGGCAAGTGGCCCCCAAAATGGTCTGTGACCACATGGAGAGGAACAATGTCAAATGACTACATTTCTTTACAAAGTTTTGTTTTTCTGATTGTAAAATATGTGCTCAGGGTTAAAAACTTAAAAAAATACAGAAAACAGAAAAATAAATAAAAATCACCCATGATACCCTCATGCAAATAACAATAAATACTTTGACACCCATCCTTTCTGTTACACATTTTGTTGGTACAGGGGATAGTGCGCCATACCCCCAGTTTTGTTTCCCAGCTTCCCTCTCTACTCATCAAAATATTTTTCCATGTGATTAAAACTCTCCATTTCGCATGTTATTTTACAATTCCCATCTTTTATTGCTCCCAAGCAGTATGTAAAATATTTCAAAATCAGATATTAATCACAGTGTAGAGTTAGCAAACTCTGAAAAGTTGCAGGGCAATCAGGCTATCGTAACTTAAATATTTATATAGCACCTATCACTGAAGTGCTCTGGAGGTTGACAAATAGTCTGAGTTAATATGAAAACAAAATAGAAGTATTTCCTCTATAGAAAGGTGTGGGATGAATTGGCAACATGCCTTTAGATAAGATGGGATCTGCCACACTATCCAAAGACTAGTAAGAAGAGAGAGACTTGAATTTTCTTTAAACAGTCTAATGTTTTTGCTATATTAGAGGTTAAGATGTTAAGGCATCCACAAATACAGCTGTTTAGGAGAGAGAGCATGAGAATGATGTGTTATTAAAATTTTATTTTAAAACAAAAAGACATTTATAGAAGAATAAAATTTCAAAACCAACCTTTATCATACTGAATGTTACAATACACTGACCAGCTAATAACTTTTGAAGAGATCAAGATACTGGATTGGAATTTGTTTCAATGTAAGGAAATCTGACAGCTTTCCTTAATGTTGGATTTATGATTTGTACATCCTCTGAAAAGCAAGGACAGAAGGTAAACTGGGAAAGGAAAAAAATCGAACCAATCAGATTTTTTAAAAAGAAATGAAGATAAATAGCTAGCTAGCTAGCTAGCTAAATATTCCCTTAATATTAAGCTGTTGAATACAAGAGAAAAACATTAAAGGAACTCTCTTCCTACCCTCAAAGAGAAGTTCAGCCAGTCAATACCAATCCTGGTGGTATTGCCTTCAATATACATTTCCCACCAACACTAGCTGTTGGTCTAATTCCCAATCCTACCTGGATTATTGCAATAGCCTTCTCCCTTCTTCCATCCTAAAACCTATTCACACTCAACAGAGAAAGCCTGAGAGATCCTATTCATCAGAGATCTGATTATGTCCTTTCTCTACTGAAGGCCTTTCATTGACTTCCCACTCTGCTTGGACCAACAGCTTTGTAAGGACTCCCGTGGCCTACTGATCCACTGGCCCTCTCCCATCTCCTCTCTGACATCTCCTCCTCCACCATGGAAGAGAAAACCAGAGAATGTTCAGTGACCAGGTTGGGGGGAAGAGATGACTACCAACACAAAAAATTTCTGAATTGAAGCCAGTGATGGTACAATTAGATGATGTGGGACCCTTGCTCTTACCAAGGTCAAACCAAAATAACCAGATCAGACTAGATTGAAAGATCATTCAATATGCGGGAAAATCTGGAAGAAAAGCGGTCTGAGTACTGAGGCCTAGAGTTGAGTCCTGCGGGAGCTGGTAAAAAGAGACAGCATCTAGAGGATTATTTTCATGTGATAAAGTAAACAACCAGCACCTTCCACCAAGGGCCATTGCTGGGCCTGCACTGTCCTAGCTACTTTGCAGAGATTATAGGCAGGAAGTCCCTGTTGAGAATAATAGTAAGTTGGTAAGTTATGGGAAATAATAATAACTTGGCAAGTTATGGGAAATAATAGTAACTTGATAAGTTATGGGAAAAAGGAAAGGTATGACTGGAATTCTACCACAAAAAAAATGAAGCAATAAATTCTAAGAAATCTGGTTTTCATAACAAAATACAGATTACGACAGCAGCTAGTGCACAAGTTTCTGATGCGATTACAAGACACGTGACCCCAAGTTTGACACTCAACAGCATCATCAGCCATTTTTGCCAACATGGCCAAAGACCAATTTTCCTAAATGTCTCCCTTCATCCTTTTTCATTCATTTCATTTTCTTTGGAAGCACCTGTCACCATCTTTGTCAGATTTTCCTTTTTACGCCGTTAATATGTCTGGCTCTGCAGGCTCTTCATTTGTTGGTAGCTGTGATCATGATATAAGCAATTCTAATATTTTAATTAACTTCCAAAAAATCTCCATGTTTCATAAGACTTACATGTCTTTTTTTTTAATCAAATGTAAATTTATACTTCCTGATATAAGCCCACAACCCTCAAAGACACAGTCCTAATAGGTAGGTAGGAACAGATACCGATCTTGTTCAGTTGGGAGGGATATCAGACAAGAACCAATGTCCATTATTCCCACTAATTTTATCTTCATACCTTAAAAAATAGGCTGTATTATTCCCATGGTATGATAGGATTATTAAAGTTCAGAAAATTGAAGAAACTTGTACACACTACAAAGCCTTGGCTTGTCTCAGGGCATATACTCTTTCCACTTAACATTTTTACAGCAACTGATTTTTATCTCAGCTTTATAACAGCCACATGAAACAGGTAGAAAATTTGTTATTCCTATCTTACAGAAGAAGAAATTGATATGTACAGTGCTCAAATAATTCCTGAGATATCCTCAATGCGGAAATCAAAATGAAAGTTGTACGAATGTCATGGGTTCGTGAACTATAATCTGCGTGTATGTATAGATAGAGGTTTTCCCACAATGCTACATCAATCACTTTTTAACTATCTGTTTAGTCAGACTGCAAAAGTCGGGGCTTTCTGTTTAGTTCTAGGAGACACAAATTTATAGTCCCATGTCTCTCCACTGAGGTAACTAGAGTGCACCTTAAAACCTTAGATTTCTGGACCCCACTCTGCACATTAACTAAATCAGAGTATCTGACCACAGGACCTAGGAATTATCATCTTAATAGGCTTCTCAGCTAATTTTTACTCACACGAAATTTGAGAACTATAGCATGCAGCTAGATTTAGAAAGTTCCAGATGATGGGGAGGTCAGGCAATCTCCTCACAGATTTTTAAGGCATCTAAAGGAAGCCTAAAAATCCATGAATCAGAAACATGGAAGGTTGGAATTCATAAAACAGTCATTAACATGGCATTATAATTATATGAAATTAATTAACACCAGAGAAAGAGAAGCTAAGAATCTAGGCTTCTTGAGATACCTAGAATGTAACAAACAGTCAACGTGAAATAAAGGAGGCCTGTATGTTCAATAAAATACACTTGTTTGCTGACCTTTTTAATCAATCTGGTCACGTCAGAGATAAAAATTCACACAAGATTGCCATAAGGGTACATTTATAAGTCACGGAGATAAATGCACTGAAGAAGTAAAGAGATGTTTCAGAAAGTAATAATGTCAGGAAAGTTCACAAACAGCATTAGGACTTCTGAAAAATAATCTAAGTGCTTTTGGTCTAAAGACAGATTCCAAGCCAATGCATGGCTGGACGGCCTGCCCAGTGTCCAGGAGTGACTCTCTCGGGGTCTTCTCCTCTTTCCAAAGCATGAGAAGTTCTAGATTTTCAGTACGCCAGCGTTATGTCCCCAGAAGGCTATACAATTTCTTTTTTAGCTGAGGAATTATTGTTTTGATTTTGATCTAGACTTCTTTCTGCTCAAGCAAATGCTAGCCTTGATTTCTTCCGCTCATTCACTGCAGGCGGCTTCCACTTCTGAGTGGCACTTTATTGTTTAGATAACTTACTTAATCGGTGTTCATTTATATCTGTACCCAACATTCCCAACCAAATTCTCACACTTTTCATTTAGGACTACTTAATTCCTTACCGAAGTTCCACTGAAAACATTTAAAAGCTCTAGTTATCATTCTCCAAAGGGGTTAAGAAGAACTGATCCAATTATTAACATAAAAAATAAATAAATAAAGAGAAACAGACAAAATGAGGCTCCTGCCTTCAAAACTGTGCTATAATTTAGGCCCTGTTTATCTGACAAAAACAATTCCAATTACAGCAAAAACAAATCGTTAAGAGTATAAACAGACACTCTTCAAGATGGTACAGACACACAGAGCTAGCTTCCTGTTCCAAAATAAAAATACAGTTAAAAGATTTGTTTCTAAATTTTTTATTAATATGTCTTGTTTACAAATGGCTTGTTTACAAAAATATATTTTGATTATTTCAAAATATGAATTAATTTATAACTAAATTCTTAGTTTGTCATCTGTTTTTCAAATGGAAATGTTCAGATTTTTTAAAAATAACATACTCAAAGAAATCTCAAAGTCGGATAGTTTTCAGTAACAGCAACTTTAAAAAAAAAAAAACCTACTGTGAGACCATTGGACATCCACAGAGTAAAAGAAACTTGCCTCCGTAAAATATAGTTGGTAATAACTTTTTTTCCCCTAAGCCCTGTACTTCTAGTTTATCTAAAGGCATGATAACCTGCCTACCTTAGTCAAAAGAGATGCTTCTGAGTTTAGTGAAAGAGATATACAGAAATATATCTCTATATTAAGCATTAAAACTACATAAATGAAATATTCTTATTTGTCTTAAAATTTTCAATTTTAGCAAGTCAAGTTCTATCAAACATTGATTCTTTCTCAATTACTTTGTAGGGTGAACATGAAAGAGACTTCAATTGTTATTTTTCTAAAAAATGCACCTAATTTCAAAGCTCATTTTAAACTTTACACTGTAATGATCTTGGTGGTAGCTTTGGTTATTTTCAGTTAGGAATGAGCTAAAAATAAATATCTAGGACTCATGCTGAAAGTGGGATTTCCTCCCAGTAAGTGCACAGGCGAATTCAGCCCCTTATCTGACACATGCAAGAGAATATTTTTTAGAGGAATAAAAATACAAATACATTAAAAAAAATCTAAGTTCGCAGAGTAGCTGATGAACTTTCTTTTCTTCTCTCCATAAAAATTCACTTAAACCAGTTTAATCACCAGCTCCACCTCAGCAGATTAGGGAGATAAGCATTTCAGATTTAAAGTCATTTATTTCTTTGCCATCCATTTAACCTGCCGGCCAGCACCCACAATGAGCAAGGCACTGGGCCAGAATTTTCGAAAGGGAGCATTTTATGGCTGAGAAGAGCAGGCTAAAAAGTGTGATTTCTTTTATAGTGAAAACTGTTGTGATCAGGATCTGACTTTAGTTCCTCAGCCTAGAAAGCACATTTTGAAGGCAGCCTCGGCAACTCAACAGGTTCTTGATTTCCAAACTTCCTGAGAGACTGCTGTGGGTTCAGGACCCCAAAATACAAACCTCCCAATAAGAGGATGCTTTAAATCCCACTGCCTCCTTGAAAAGTACGTCCTATGTGGACCTGTTAACTTGATCATATGGAACACTTAGTTTAAAAATAAGACCTATTTCTTTTATTTGTATTCAGGCTAGCTGAAAAATGTCCTAAGAATGCTGATTTCACATGAGCGGCCACAAAATGAAGCATCACTCCCCCACCCCCCGGCAAATAGTATTTCTAATGACTTCAAACTTCCATTAGGTTGATTTAAGTGGATTATACCTGGAGAGGGGGAAATACTTGCCACAGACATAGCATAAATATTCAGTTATTTAAACTTACTTCAGAAGATGGAAAATTTTTATTAAAATCCTATTAAATCAAACCACAAGCTTCTTGCAAAAAATTATTTCAATATTCTGACAAGGTACAGTCGGGTATGGGATATAAAGGCATTCTGTAAATTTTCAACACACTTTGAGGGAGAAGAACCTGCTAGATTAAAAACACATGAAATAAAAAAACCACATGAAATAAAAGGTATTTCTTTGAAAAATTATATATATACATACAAACACACATATATATATACACGCTGACAGAAAAGAGGACTGGCCAAAAAAAAAAAAAATTGATAAGACCAACTTCTATATTAATTTAAAGCAATTTTGAAATTAGCCTGGGCAAATGACTACATTCAAATGCAAACTCTTTCAAGTAACAGTTATTATTATTATGGCATTTATTCTCCTGCTAGCTACTTAAAGAAGGCTAAATTTAGCCAACTTTGCCAGGAGTGAGCCTGAGTCCATGTTATAGCCAACTTCGCCAGGAGTGAGCCTGAGTCCACATTATTTTATTGTAGCTAAATGTGCTTCTTTGTATATCATGATTCCACTGTCTTCTGTTCTTTTTTAGATTTCCTAAGCGATACGTGAAAAATCTATGTATCTCATTATTTTATTCTGGAATGCAAAGATAAATAATGGGCTTTTAAACATGGGGGAATTTATAAAGCAAAGGTCACCACAAACATCACACACAGATATAAAACCATTATACATTAAATAAATGCATTCTCTTAAAAAAAAAGCCCTTATATGTATCTAAGTATATATAAAGGAACATGCCTTATAGAAAAGGTAATTTTCTCATTAATTCTTAGTGTGATAGTGGAAGAATGCCTAGAGTTAATGAACTTATGGAGTTTGGGGAGAGGAAAAAGAAGAAACGTGACATTCAAAAATCACTGTCTTTCTCAAAATCTGTATCTTTTTCAGAGTTCACCCTGCAGTTTGACATCACACAAAGCTCCAACTCCTCTCAATTCCTAGTCTCAAAATTCCATACTACCAAAATCCCCAACCCTTTCCAAACACAGAAATGGAACTGTTTTCATCTCATTTTGTATACTCCATGAAAGTGGTGCTTACATACGCACTGCATGAGAAGTCATCAGCCCTTTCCAGACACTGTTACACTTTCCATCCATTAAAACTCCAGGCAGGTCTGTCACTTGAGTTTCCTAAGTTACCAAGATAACGACCTACACTATAAACATAAACACTCTCATTTCTAAAGAGACATTAGATAACCCAATTATACACTAATCACCAGGAACGTGACTAATCACATGTTCACACCGTACACATACACAATCCCTGTTACCAATCAAACTCTGAACAGCAAAATCAAAATTAAGTGGCTATCTTGATACTGTGTTAAAAGTCAGGTTAACGTAAAGGTTCCTTACTCATGAAGTCTGTGAAACCACCCCTGCAATTAAAATAATATTTTTAAATATGTGCAACAATGTGAAATGAAGAAAAGGGGTAAAACAGACTTGCCAACTATTAGTGTAGTAGTTAGTGGTACACAAAAGAGTTACCAAGATCACATATAAATTTGAACAATTGTATATCAAGTGCCATCCTTAAATCTACATGGGTTTGTCATTATAATTAAAGAGGTGACATTAATATTCAAGTATCTCATCTCTTTAAAAATAATAGCTGTGCTGTCCAAAAAGGTGGCCATTAGTCACAGGTTTTAACTGAGTACTTGAAATGTGGCTACATCAAATTGAGACAGGCTGTGAATGTAAAACATACACCAAATATTTCAATAACAAAAAAACAGAAGGCAAAATACCTTGCTTTCTTTTTATATTGACTTTATGTTGTTATACCATCATGGACTACTTTAAACATAGCTATCATGGATTTCACCTGTTTCTTTTTAACTCTTCCATGTGGCTATTAGAAAATGGAAAATTAAGTAAGGGGCTCATGTTAGAATTCTATTGGGCAGTGCTTATCTATAATGTTTACAGGCCTGTTTTCATCAAAGCCACTGGGTGACACTGTTTCTCCACTAAACTGATACAACCAAAGCACTTTCCTGGCAGAGGAAAAAAATCTCACACAGGCTCCCACACACATGTGCACACGTGTACACACACACACACACACACACCAATATACATAATGTACTCTTTAAAACTATTCAAGGGATGCAACTGTCTTAAGATAAAAAAACAGAAGTACATTCAAGTAACTTTATTAGTATCTCAGGTTAGGAGAACATGAATGTATTTAACTAATTTTATTACTATCTTAGCAGATCAGCTATACTTAAAAAAATCTTTAATGGTCATTCTGATTCCTCAATAATAAATGACAGCTCTAATCAAATCAAACAGGTAGAAGTTGTTTAGTTTGTGAGTTTCCCAGCTACCTTCCCACCTTATAAATGGTAATGTTCTTCATGACCTCCTCTAATATGACATCCTATTTACTTACATTTTAATGGATTCCTGAGGAAACCATGCAAAATAACTTAGGTGAACAAAAACCACCAGCTGTTTTTGCTAACAAAGAAATGCTTTACTGATGTGCAGATTACTTTTTGCCTTGAATTTTGAAAGCCTGAACATTTTGAAAAAGACTAAAAAACTAAAATGAAAACAAAAATCAAGTCAAGCCACCAAAGCACACTCTTCTTTGATGAGATAAAGACTCCACAAAGTTAGACTTTGCAATGCAATTGATATTCATTCATGGGACAAAGTCCTAAACGATACATTCCAGAGGCTGCCTGGTACTACTATTTGATAACCAGAAAATTCACTGTAAGGGCTCAGAAGAGTTTTGTGTTATCTGTCCATTCAACGGGTTTTACTCAGTCTTCTAATTCTGAATGAGAATTTAGAGTTAGTTCCATGTGTAAAACCACAAGAGATACTAAGGCTTAAAATCACCAGCATGACTCCCTTCCTACTCTCCTTCCCCAGCAGCATACTCAGGTCCAAGCGAAAAATGGATAACAGCCAACATTTTGCCTCAGACTGGCTACATACATTTAGGTGAGTCTCCCTCAGTTTCTTTCTAAAATCAGACTAATTTTAGTCTCTTAACTACAGCCTGCACAGAACTGAGCATTCTAAGATCTCACTGCTACCAATTACTTGAAGCCAGAAACTACCTCAGGATGTGAAAACAATCATTGTACTACTATATTGAAGTATGTAACTTCCTCACTCCTACGATTTTTTTACCTGTATTTCAGAGGTACCATAAAGGTATATTAACCTTTATTTCCATTTCAAGTAAAAAATTCTGTCACCAAAATGTAAAGCGGCTCAAAATCTAAAAACATTTATTTTAACTAGTATGTTTTGAGGAAGGTATTAAAATCTATGAAACTAAAGACTTTTACCCCAAAAAAATGAACAGATAAAGAAATAAATGTTCTAGATCTAGATTTAAAAACCTACTCTAAGCTCTCATACGCATTCCTTCAACTATTATCTAAGAGGCCATTTAAGCTATTTTACTGATTTCCCCTTTCCTCATGTTGACCTATAATGACAATAACTTTAAGCTCTGGAGAGGTGAGAGCTATCTTCTACCTGTATCATTTTTAGCATGAGGCCTAATGCATAGATAAAATGTGTCCATATGACATTTAATAGTTTCATTGACCAAAGACCTTTATGGATAACATTAATTAAGGGTAGCATCGTTTTAAGACAGCAGTATACTTTAATGGTGAACACATATGGCCAACTAATATTTTTTACAATTATTATCCAATAGATCTTTCTCTGAACTACAAGTTATACATATCTTCAAGATATTTTTCTTCCAGAGAGCAAAGCTATGTATTTTATGTTGACAATAGCACAAATATATTCTCAGATTCAAGTTAAGACAACTCCCTAGGAACCTTGGCGGGGGTGGTGAAGGGGCTCCTTTTAAAAAAATACTACCAATAGTAAAAGTATATATAAGTAATTACTAAAAGAACTTAAAGTCCCACATCAAGGAAATAACGTTCATTTGAATATTAACAGAGTACATCTTTAGGTATAAGAATATGGACATGTCTGAACCTTCTGAGATTCACTGAATTCCTTAATAGAGCTTCATTTAAAACAAGAATGTAGAAAGTAAACATAAATTGAGTTGTCAATCTCATGTACCTTGAGGGTTTTTTTAGAGGATGCAATTATAAATATCACACAGAAGAGAAAGAGGAGGAAGAAGACTCTGTTGGGATAGAAGACAGAAGGCCAGCTAAAGAAACAATTCACCACAAACAGGTAGGGTTATGCATCATTTCAAGAAGCCAAAGAAGCTTGCCCTATGCAAAGGCCCTGCGTCCACATGTCAAAATCTCTTAGGATACCACATGTTAAAACAGTTGCATTCATCACTCTCACACATCCATGAGATTATACCTCACAACAGCAATATTTCCTAAAAATACAACCCCTGCCCTAAATCCAGGATAAACTCATTCTTTCAATAGATTGTGTAACACAAGCCTTCGATAAAGTCTATGCAGACTCTATGGGGATGTTATTGGCACCAACCCTGTTAACTGAAATCTTATAATATACAGAAGTATTTCTACTCGGAGGTTCATAAACATCCCCCTTCCATCCTATTTAAGTGAGAAGTGAAATTAAATTTGGTAAAGCCTTTATTCAACTAGAGTCCTGCAAAGATTATTCTTCTCAAGAGTTTTATTTCCTAATAGAATACAACAAATGCACACAAATGTCACCACAGATACAATGAATGCTTTTTCATGCCAGTGTCACTCACCCTAGCCTGCCCACACCCCTTGCCCAGGATTTTCAAAATGTATTTCATACACAGAGTCACTGTTCTGGTTGTTTATTTAATTAACATGACAGCCCAGCATACACAGCATTTCTTTCAGTTCTACAGTTTTAACTTTTTACACTTTAGACTCAATACAGAAAGAGTAAAATTACTGTTTGACTCCTTCCAACCTCTGTAAATTTATATAGATTCACTGACTATTTCTGTCAGTTAAAACAGTTTTTCAGTATGCTTTAAATACCTGTATATACAAAGTAAAAAAATCACAATTTTGTCCCCCAACACACAAAAAAATTATTTTCCCTTACCTTTCCCAAGGGAGAAGAAAAAATTTTCTTCTTCTTGGTGTTTTCAGAAGTTGACATGAATTAATTTTAATTCTGTCAGCCAGTCATATATGATCAATATTATCCTCCGTATCACTCTAAACAGAGTTATACTACTGAAATGTGATAGAATTAAAAACCTGTGATTGTTTTGAAATGTATTCAATTTGAGAAATACAGTAGGTTATACTGAAATGTATTCAGGAACTTAAAGGACAACAGATTATTTTCAAAAGAAATACTTCAGTATTTTATACCCATGGTATAAACATAAGTTATAGTTATTCAGATAGAAGATGTAACAAGGCCTATCATGTGTCTACCATCAAAGGCATTTCTATTTCTCATATTTTTTAGTGTTATTTGTTTTCTCATTTGAAAGTATCTTTCTTACATCGATGATGAAAAATTCGATTCTATTTTTGATAACCATCGGACTCCTGTATACTCCTACAAAAATCTACTGTTGCTAAAGATGTTTAATTAAGAGTGTTAGGGAAATACTCATGGAAAACATTTTGATTTTTAATTACAAAAGATAAAGTACATAGCTATATATTTCTGACAGATATTGTGTCCGTCACAAAGAATTTTGTCATGAAGTGCGACAAACACATTAATGGAGAGAGACCTATACCTTGTATTTACTTCATGTGAAACCATAGACAAAACTATTAAATTCCTAGCATGTAATTAAAGTAAAATGGCATTGGTTTGGGATGTTTCAAAGATGAATGTGCAAGGTGGTTCACAGTAATTAGTGAGGAATAACAAACCAATCGCACTCTTTGATGTACAAAGAGAATAGAGACATCCCTTCAAATACAATATCCAAATGGTAAAAACTGCATAATTAAAATAGTGAGTTAAAAAATAATATATCTATTAGTCATACAAAATATCTAATAATTCAAGAAATTCTAAGTGTCTCTGTATAGTGCAGTGTTTAGATAGTACAGTAACGGACAAGTCTGCCAACCAAAAAAAGTACAGTTTGACACACTTATCTACAAAATCAGCCTGAGTCTTAGAATATTGGACCGGTACTACTCAAATAAAAGCCTACAAATGCTACAAACTTTTCTTTCCTAAGAGTGAAGATACGTTCACTCATATTCACAGACAGACCCAGCATCAGATGCATTCTGTGACTGAAGACTAGACCTATTTCTTCTTTCTTTGCTGAAAGCCATCCTTGCCATCCACACTGCAAAACTCATTCCATATGCAATATCCAATCCAGAGACTTAACTGTGGTCTGGGAAGGAAGGCAAAAAGGGAGGCAAATATCTGTCAGTTGCTGTCTCTCATGAGAATTTTATCACCTATTCTCCTTAACCTTTTAGAATGGAGTCATTGAAGAGAGGTAGTTCATAAGTGGCCAATGTCGTTCACATGGAGAAGAAAAGGCTGAAATTCTCTCACCTTTAAACCTCACAATGAGCAAGGTCCAAATAAATTCTCAAGGGGCCTTTTCCCAGACTTTCTGTGCTTTATGTCCTCACACCTCTATTTAAAATTTGCTTGTTGCCTGAGTATTGTCTTGAATTAAAGCAGACATTCTTTCATAAAAGAACTCCTAATCAGGTAGCATTCAGGGCAGGGTTATGTATGTGTTTTATAAGTATTTGGATTCTTGACTTCATAAAGTCTGCAGATGACAGTGTATACTTTGCACTCTTAACCAGAGTTTGCTTCCTTATGATAAAACAGATAAGACACTTACTATATAGCTCCTGAACTGTTCACAGTTAGGCTAACGTATGAGACATTGCCCTATCCCACAAGAGACTATTCCAAGTTACTTCCCACCCACCCCCCACACGCAATTACACTCAGCAACAATTTTAATGGGCCACATATAAAAAACCGGTCTTGAGTAACACACACACACACAAACTGGGGCTCTCATTAAAACTTCAAGGATCTAAATTTCTGCTAAATGCAACCTTGTTTTTCCAACAACCATAAGAGATACAGTCTCTCACTTCAGAACATTCTTTATAAACATGGCCTTTAAAAAAAAGTGACCAATGAAAATGACCAAAATAGATTACAAACGTCCAGTTCCAACAGCATTAATCAGCAAAACATTTAAAAATGCAATGCTTAGTTATTTTCTTATAAATCTACAGATTATCTGAATTCTCCACTTATCAATCCAAACCAGAGAAAACCAATAAAAATCTGCAGATTAATTAACACTGCTGGTTAACTTACCTAAATCACCTTATCTTAAATCCACCTTTAACTCCTTAACTTCTAAATGTTACATGGTATTTCAGAAATTTAAGAAGCTAAATGACATTAATTTGAAGTTATTTATGATTAAATCACAGATTTGCCTTACAAATTATGGTTCAATTCTGCAGTGATCACATCACATTCCTCTTTAAGTTAAAGAAAAGTTGTCTAAACATAAACTAGCAATGTCTTCATTTAGAAAGACATTCTCTCCTGACACTTTGAAAAGAAGTTAAACTGTGTTTTCCCCCTTATCAGTTTACCCTTCAATAGATATCTTTATTCTGGTGATTTCCAAACTTCTAAAAAAACTAAGCCAGTGGCCTGTTTTTAACTTCACTCTTAGAGTAAGCTTGTACCCAAGAAATATTTGCTTTATCTAAACAAAAAACTAAATAAGTACATTAGTTTTAAAACAAACACAGAGACTATGATGCTGTCATTCATTCTGCTAAATAATGTCAAACAACTACATTCTGTGTAATCAACTCCATTTCAGAAACTAACCACCACACCATATGGTGACTGCTATCTAAAGGATTCTCCAAAGAATAACCTATTAAAAAAAAAAAAAAAAGACTACTACTATATCTTAGGACATTCTCCCATTCACTAAAGTTGTCCTAATAGGGCCACAGGTAGGCATAAATTTAAGTGGGAAAAGTGTAAATTTCCACTTGCTGAACATAATCAGCTCTCTACAACCCCCACCCTCAAGTGTCACATCTGTTTGGAGTAGAGAAGCAAACACTAAGTACACCTTTTCAGAAACAAATTGTATTTAAAATTGGGATTTGTTCTTTTATGCCCTTTATAGCAACTATATCCCATGGCCTTAAAACACCTACTGATAATAAAGAGATTCATCCCTAAAATTCATTAAACTTTTTTCTAGGACAACCTCACCCATAATTCTAGATTCCTCCTCTTCTTCCTGAGAGATTTACAGCACCAGCAATGATGGAATTATTCTCCTGAATTAATATTTCCTGTATAATCTGTATAAATCCACCAAATTTCTAAACATCCACTTATGTACTCAAAAGAATTTTTTTTTTTTAGCTGACACCAACAGCGCAGTTCAAGACTTTAACAAATTCTGCAGTTCAGACATATTGTTCCCCAAATAGAAGCTGATTATCAGGATACAGGACACATTAGCGTGTAATAACCTATGTCCCCCAAAACAAACTGGGCACCACCAAACGCAGCCTCTTCCAGAAAGTGTGTATCAACCCCTCACCTGCAAGCATTCCTTCCTTTTACTTCCGAATCATTTTACTGACTTCCATAAACTAACTTGTCACTTTATAAAAAACTATCAAAAGTATTAAAGAAATGGGGCAAAATCCACGTGTTGAAACATCACCCACTGCTAAAAAAAAAAAAAAAAAAAAATCTAAATTGGAGGATTTCTGCAAAAGGAGAAAGACTAGGAGGGGACCCAAGCGTAGGGGAGGTCCTACGCCAGGTATAGCAGATCGAAAAAGTCGGCCCAGGTGTGGAAGACCCTGCAAATGTCCTCTAGTTTTGTTCCCTATTATTGTTCCAGTTGTTCAGATTAGAAAATACTGTGCGAGACGGGGAGAGTAACTCCCTCGTTTACTACTGAGTCTGAAGTTACACCACTTTTTTAGACTGTCTTCCCTTTACCAGCACTCGGATTCCCTCCACTTTGTGGCGAACCCCCAGCGGTTCAAGTCCTCCCGAGAGGCGAGTTCGAAAAGCTTGCCACGGCTTACCTGTTCCCTCGGTATGCAGGGCAGGGAGGTCCTACGATGCGACTTGCTGCTGCAGCCGGACATCTCCGCGGACACCACGGAGCTGGACCGCCTCCTCCTTTTAAACACGGGGGTATCTTCCCTGGTCCCAGCAGTGAGCTGGGACCCGAAATGCTCCCTCGGAGCCGCTCCCGCGGACTGCGGCAAGATTTGCTCCACGTACCTGGCCAGGAGCAGCCCCAGCACGCCGGCCAAGTACGCCAGGTAAGGTCTCCAGGCGACCTTGAACCTCTCTAAGGAAATGAGGGACACGGTCCTGACCGCGCTAGTCCAGGCGATCATGAGGACGCCCAGCCTCAGCCTCAGCACCAGCCATGTCGCGGCGGCCAAGCAGCTGAGCACCACCCCCGCGGCCGGCAGCGACAGTAAGTGATCCTCCCCGACGCCCAGCCCAATCTGGACGAGCGCTTCCCCCGCGCAGCAGGCGGCCAGCAGGGCGACGGCCAGAGGCAGGCGCACCCCGGCGCGCAGGAGGCACAAGCCCATCCAGAAGAAGGCACACACGAGACTGAAGAGCAGCGCCGAGGGCTGCAGCCAGGGGTTGAGCGGCGCGCCGCCCCCAGGAGCACCTCCCCGCAGCCCCGGGACGACGCCCCCTTCTGCGCTCCGGGCCGCTTCCTCCACCGCCTCCCTCCGCGCCGGCTCGCGGCTGATCTCACCGCGCGCCAGCCTCGCCAGCAGGGCCAGCAGAAAGGACAGGGAGCCCGCGCACAGCGCGGAGGAAAGTTTCCGGGAGCGCCCGAGCGGCCGCAGCACCAGGTCTACCCAGCGGCGGCCGCAGTCCCGCGACGGTGCGGGGCCGGTGCCACCAGCGGGACAGTCTGGGCCTGCCGCGGGGGCTCGGGGCTCCCCACCGCGGCGGGGCTGATCCCCGACCCGCGCGGCGTCGCGGAGCGCTGCCATTGTGAGCCCTCTTCGCGGAATCCCCCGGGTCCCCTGGACGCCCCCACCCCGACACGTGTCCGCGCGCACCCTCTGCCTAATCCCCCCTCCGACC
Source organism: Taxidea taxus jeffersonii (assembly GCA_003697995.1). NCBI lineage: Eukaryota > Metazoa > Chordata > Mammalia > Carnivora > Mustelidae > Taxidea > Taxidea taxus. The sequence continues at coordinate 23,993 of RCUC01109757.1, forward strand.
CCCTCCTTCTCCCCAGGCCCCCGAGCCACCGCGAGTGTCAGCTTTCCAGTAACTCCTGGAGAATGCTGGATGCTCCAAAGAGACGCCTTCAAGTTAAAAGCTAGCACAGGCAGAAACGATCAGACTTCCTCCTTTTCGCTCTTGGAAAAACTCTTAAAAATTGTGCTCCACCCCCATCCCCGATTTCTGTCCTCCGGGGTCTCTGCCTACTTCAGGATGTTAAAGCTTGCCCCACGCGCCCGGCGCCCGGGGGCTGCAGACGCCAGAGGAGCCGGGGGCGCAGGGCGAGCTCGGGGCCATGTCGGGCGCCACTGGCGCTGCGCTGCTGCGCGCCGGGCCGTGGCCGACGGCGGTGCCCCTTCTCTTCCTTCCTTCGGCGCTTTCTCTATCACTCTTTCTCTTTCCTCGGCCGATCCTTCCCGGCACGGCCCCAGGAAGCCAGCCGCCATTCCCCGGGGCAGACAGCAAAGCCTCCCCTGCGTCTGTCAGTCCAGCTCATGGCAAAGGGTGGAAACAAAATGGAAATCGGGCTGAAAAATCACGGAGAAGTTGCTAAGTCCCGTCGGAAAGAGGCACGGTCGGCGAGGCTAGCGGCAGCCTCAAGGAGGGAGGGAGGGCGAGCGAGCTGGAGAGGAAGGGAGGGTGAGAGGAAGGGAGGGTGAGAAGGGAGAATGGGAATTACTTTTCCCCCCTTCTTTTTGGTGTGATGTATGTGGTGATTTGCAGTTTTGCAACAGGGAAACGAGTGGAGAGAACAGGTTAAAACTCTAAAGAAGCAGGCAACTGGAGTGATCCGCAATTCCGCTTGCTTGCTGGCTTTAAGGCAACTCCCTAGGAAAGCTTTCCCAGCCCAGCTCCCGCCCCGGAGGAGGCGCTGCTCTCAGCTCCTCGCTCCACTCCCCGGATCGGGTCCCGCGCCTCCAGCTCGCGGGAGAAAGGGTTGGGGAGGCCGGTCGTCCGCCCAGCTTTCCCACGCCTGTAGTCGCGGGGGCCTGTAGCTGACCCTCGGCCTGAGCTCCTAGGACGCTAGGAAAAAAACACTGTCCTTGGCTACATGGTAGGTGGTGGAAACCGACATACTTCCTCCTGTCATTAAAGATGACAGCCACAATTCAAAGATGTTCCTTAGTTCCCAAGTCAGTTACAAAAGCACATCAAGTTTAGGTGCCACTGTAATGCTTTGGCCGTTCCTACTGGAAGGTCTGTTTGAAACAGAGAACCCAAGACTTTCCCATTGTTCCAAATGCTGTAAAAAATCTCAACAAGTTACCAAGACCCTAATAGCATTATTAAATAAGGCTGGGGGAGCATTCCTCGTTTACAAATTGTTACTTAAAAAGTCTAGGGTCTGAGAGTTATTAGGTAACAGCTGTTGGGGGTGGGTGGTAAGTACACGGAGATTAAGTGACCCTACCTCAAGAAGGTTTACCAGATTAAGCCTAAATAGCCAATCAGAAAGGAATTAAATCTCAAAGGGGAGGTGAGGTCAGGTGGGTTAACAGGAGGAAAGCACTGAGAAGATCTGTCTGGTTGTGAAATAGTGCATCTATCCTAAAAAAAGCTTGTGAGAAAAAAAATCAGAACCATAGTTAGGAATGTTTACAAGATGCACCATTCATGCACTGTAGTAATGTAGTATCTGAGAAACTAAAGAAAAAAATTTTAAACTAATTTTTTTGGCAGAATACGAAAAATCCATATCTGTTCAATGGGCTTTTAAAAATCCATCAGTGTTGCGAGCTAGTTCCTTTTTTCACTTAGAATATAGGAGTATGACAGTCCACTCTCATCCGTGTTTAATATGGGTACTTTAGAAGTCATTTGCCTTCACTAATAATATTAATAATAAGCCAATTTTGTCTTAATTATCTTGACATTCCAGGTTAAAGAGTGCTTCTAGCCTGGAGTATTTGGATAATTGGTTTAGTATGCCATGGTATTTTGTGTGTAGAGATGAAGTAATATAAAGAAAAGCCAAAGGAGATACTTGAGATGAAGTTTGTGGGGGCAAGAGGGAAGATGGCTGAAGCCTTAAACTTAGCCTCATGGGAAACAGCCTGCTCTCCTTAGAGGCAAGTATTAATATTAATTTATGATACAAATGGATATGAGGAGCTGTGATGATACAACTCTCCATCAGATGTCCAAACTGCACTATCACAGGGAGCACAAGTTGGGCAGGCAGTCAATGGCACTGGGCACCATCTGTTTAATAATTAAGGAAGGAGAAGCAGCAGTGTCTTTGCCAAAGACAAATGATCCCCCTAGCATGCACACATACTTTTCTGAGTTTCCTTTTTAGATATATGATTCATATGCCAGAGCCTACCTGGAACAGTTCATAGTGAAAAACCCGGATTGGAAAATCACGCTACTATCTGTCAGCATCAAAAATAGCATCTTAAAATGAAAACTATGGCATGCATCAAGGTTGGAAAGAAAGGCATAGTGAGGGGAATTTTACAATATTTCTATTTTCTCTGTACCTTACCCCCACAATAATCTCAGTTCTTCAGGAAAAATAATAATAAATCATCATAAAAACTGAATTTGTAAGAGATGGAATGTAGATTTTTTACAAAATTGTCACAGAAAAAAAATACTCGCATTTGTTCACTCAGTAAAGCAAGAATACTAGGTCTGCTGTTAAATGGACACTCTTGAGGTGTTCAATGGTGTTGCAGAGGTGATGTCCTGGCATCTGGCTTTCTCCCCATTCTCAACAAAAACCACAACCAGAAGGCTATTGTTCCCACACAAAGGAAAGAAGGTAGATGCAATCACTCCCTTCACCTTCACTGCCATCCAGACCCTGGAAGCAGATGAGTGAAAATAACAAATACTCTTATTAGAAGAGAGATGCAGAAAGCTGCAACACCATAGTGAAGGAAGTGACAAAGATCATGCAGATTATATTAAATGAAGGCCCAGTAGATAACGTGGACATTGAGTAATCACCAAGAAATAAAACTGCCCATTTTCTATACCCAGCAGTGAGTCCTAATTCAAGAAAGTGACAACACAGCCAAAGGATTAAAAAAAAAAGCACACAAGGGAGACAAACCAAAAGAGATTCTTAATGTCATAAAACAAACTGAGGGGGGGTGGGGGAGGAGGGGAGAGGGGCTGGGAGAGGGTGGTGGGGTTACATTATATGTTTAAATAAAAAAGCTTGAATTAAAAAAAAAAAGCACACACAGGAAATTAGCATCCAAATCTTTCTGACCATATGTTGGTGTGTTCATCACATCAGTTTTTCTCATTGATAATATCAGTAACTCCTATGAAGACTCCTAAGTGAAAAGCATGCTGATTCCACATATGCAAAACAATTTATCATTATTTGGGAGACCAATGAAATATACATATACACACATATGTATCTGTATCCTTAAATAATAATTCCACTTCCCAGAAAATGGAAAAATTGAAAAATTCAAATTTGACTTAGTGAAGCTCTCTACTTAGCCAAATCTAGCAACAGTGTTTTCATTACTACTTTGTGAAGAGGATCTAGAAGACAACCCTGTTGCATATCATTTGCTAAATATAGTTATGCTCAAGGGAATTCTGTTAAATATTGAAAGTTTATCCTCTGTAGCAGGGGTTTACCCATTCCCTATTACCTACCTGACTTCTCTGCATATATATCAAATGGATATCTAGAATATAATATATCCAAAACAGGGACGCCTGGGTGGCTCAGTTGGTTAAGCAGCTCCCTTCGACTCGGGTCATGGTCCCGGTGTCCTGGGATCGAGTCCCACATCGAGCTCCTTGCTCGCCAGGGAGCTGCAAAAAGTCTTAAAAAAAAAAATATATATATATATATCCAAAACAAAATTCTTACCATTCAGCTCCCTCCCTGCCCTTCCACCAAGCCCCAAGTACCCAAACTATTTCTCCTCAGTCCTCCCAACCACAGGAAAAAACATAACCACCTATCTAGTTGCTCAGGCCCCAAACGAGGGCACTGCCCTCAATTCCTTCTTTTATTTACCTTACTTTACTCCCAATCTATTAGCAAGTCTTTTTGATTCTGCCTCTAAAATATATTTTGAATCTATCTGCTTTTCACCATCTCATAATAACCAACCAGAGACATTTGATTCAATGCATGATTTTTTTTAATCTAGACATCTCTGGCCAGAACATTTTCCACACAGCAGCCAGAGTGAGAAGTTTAAAATGCTAAGTCAAATGACTTAACTCCCTGTTTAAAACCATCCAGAGGCTTCTCATTGAACTTGCAGTTCCCATAGCCACCTATAGGGACCTTCATGATCTTTGCAAACCACTCTTCTGTGCACTCTCCTGTTCTAATTCTCCTACTTCACCAGTGAAACCCTATCCATCAGAACGTTCTTCAGTGCAGAGAATATACTCTGTCCAATATGGTAGCCACTAGTCACAGGAGGCTTTTGAGTACTTGAAACACAGTGCCACAGAGGAAGTGAGTTTTTATACCTTTTTAATTAATTTAAAATTTAATAGCCTTGCATGGCTAGTGACTTTTCATGGGGGATCCATCTCTTGCCCCTCAAGCCATCCTTCTGTTCTTTATCATGTCAAATGGAAAATCCTGCTTAGGACCTTAATATTGACAAACTTCACATAGCTGCCTCTTTCTGCTCCATCAGTTCTCATCTTAAATATTATCATTTTAGAAAGGCTTTTCTCCTAAACATCTTGGAAAAAAGTCTTGGATCTCTATGTGCATACACACATTTTGTCATTCACCACCACACAAACCTGGTGCATTCTATTTATAGCACTTATACAAAATGGTCTTGCTCAGTTATGTGTTTTCTTGTTTATCATGCATCTCCCTTCACTAGGGTGTGTTATGTGAACAAAGGCCACAAACGTCTTTATCTTCTTTGCTGTGTACCACCAATGACCAGGATTGTGCCCAGCACATGGTAGGAGCTCCATGCACACTTGCTGAATACAGTCTTGATGAATGACAAAGTCAATGAATAAAAGATGAGAGAATAAAAGGAACAGATATCTTTATCGTCTTATGAAGTCCTAAGTTAAAGACAAACTTCGTATGTTTATACAACTAATTGCACAAGTGGACAGATCCCTCAAAATCTTCACTGAAGATTCTTCAGCCTGGAGTGGACTGATAGGCAGAATAATGCAACAGCACTTTTTTATGGAATGTTGCTCTTAAAAAAAAATTATATAAATTACTCATTTATAAGAGAAATAAGTAATAATCAAGGTTTTGTAAACTTTGTATGGATTCTCAGAGGAAATATCTGTAATCCACAGCAGTTTTCTAGTAGGAACAGAGTGAAAAACAATTTAACCATATGCATTTGGGTAGCAAATTTCAACTGAGAAAGGAGGATTAGGGGATACTTAAATAAAAATTACTAAAGAGTCATATCTTACATCATGATTTATGGCATAGTCTCCCACTCTTCCAAGTAATACTACTCTAGGAGTTGAAATAAATCTAAAAAAATTAAACATTTTGCCAAGATAGACCTTAATAAACCTCATTATTCTACACCTAGTAAAAAAAACATAGAAAGCTTGCATCTGTTAATGTAACATCCCCCTCTTTCTGTGGAGTGCTGCCCCTGTTTAATTTCCAAAGAATTTAAGTAACAGCTTTGGAAATACAATTGCGAACTTACATAGAAAGATAAGACAGTCGCCTGGGTGGTTCAGTCAGGTAAGCGTCTGCCTTCAGCTCAGGTTGTGATTCCAGCGACCTGGGATCCAGTCCCACACTGGGCTCCCTGCTCAGCAGGGAGCCTGCTTCTCCTTCTCCCTCTGTCCCTCTCTGCAGCTCCTGCTTTCTCTCTCTCTCTCTCCAATACATAAATAAAATCTTAAAAAAAAAAAAGAAAGAAAGAAAAAAAATGTTATAAGAAAAAAAGCAAGGTGTGAGAACGGATTGCCCCCACACAACTGTTACTAATAGAGCATCAGACTGTCCACCGTACATCACCAGGACATCTGCATTTACCTTCCATGCCCTCTAGATCCACGTGGTCTGACAGAGTAGGTGTTTCCTACAACACGCTTTGGGTGCTGTTAATTCCTGGCTCCACCTTTTCTAAACAAACTGTCAAGGAAATCAGAGTGCTTTAGGTACAGGGCTGCCCAACCTTGTTCACTTTGTGGCACATGCAGAAAATGATAATATTTGTCACAATGGATTTAAGGGACAAAGACTTTTGCAGACAAAGCTTCAGGCACAGGACCCGAGGAGATCATAATCTCAGACACAGCACAGCTCCAGCCAGTGGAACTTTATCTGGGAATTTTTGAAACAGCTAGTACTTGATTCACTAATGAAATATAACTTGTTCTTCTGAAGGCTGTTACAGTAAACATTGGATGAATCTCAAGGTCTCAGTAGCTTACTGACTACCATATTCATCTTTCTTAGCCTTTCCTTCCCGTCACTTCCCCATAAATTCCCTCAGTTGGTCTCCAACACAAATGCATGATTTTTTTTATCTAATTCTAAAATTTGGAAATGAGACATATTAGGTGTGATCTGTAGAATAGATATGATCCTGGGGCACCTGGGTGGCTCAGTGGGTTAAGCCTCTGCCTTCGGCTCAGGTCATGATCTCGGGTCCTGGAATTGAGCCCCATATGGGGCTCTCTGCTCAGCGGGGAGCCTGCTTCCCCCCCCCCCCCCCCTCCTTTTTTCCTACTTTTGATTTTTTTTTTTAAAAAAAAAAAAAAAAATTCAAAAAAAAAAAAAAAAAAAGAATAGATATGATCCCGGCCAGGCCTAGAATCCAAATCTTTCCTCCCATACATTGATGTGTTCTCCATCACATCAGTTCTTCTCATTGATAACATTAGTAACACATCAGTAAGACCAGTAATTTCAGTAACTCCTCTAGACCTGTAACCCTTCAAAAAGCGATTATGTAAGGATACAAATATATATTTTGTTAGTCTCCCAAATAATGACAAATTGTTTTGTGTATGTGAAATCAGCCTGCTTTTCACTTAAGAGTCTCGTATACATACACATCTAAAGGTGATGCTCTGTATAGAAGTGAAGACTAATCACTTTCCTTTCTTGAATTCTTGACACCATCCATGTCTCAACCTCAGGGGACAAGGGTATTAAGGAGGAAGGAAATCACAAGCCATGAGAGCAGGGCACAAAGTACCTGAGTCAAATAGAAGAGCTGGGAATGCATCTATTGTACATCTATTTCTATACAAATAGCAAAATGAGTAATAAGAGCTTTAAAATTGCTTATATTACTGGGGTGCCTAGGTGGCTCAGTGGGTTAAAGCCTCTGCCTTCAGCTCAGATCATGATCCCAGGGTCCTGGGATCGAGGCCCACATCGGGTTCTCTGCTCCGCAGGGAGCCTGCTTCCTCCTCTCTCTCTGCCTACTTGTGATCTCTGTCTGTCAAATAAATAAATAAAATCTTTTTTTTTAAATTGCTTATATTACTATTTTAAAGAGGTTTTTTTGTTTTTCTTTTTTTAATAAATTGTTCCACTTATCTGCTTTTGCACCATTCACATGACAGGCTTAAATGCATCTTTCTGGGATGATTCAAAATCTTGTAGTGTCTCAGACCCATCATTATGAATAGTAATTTTCAATTGTGTCTGGAGAAGTAAATGGTAGTAGAAGAACGGGGGTTGGACTGAGAGTGAACTAATTTCTGTTCAGAGGTAATTACTTTAAAAATAACCCTGATCTCAAAATACATGCAATATGTTGGCAAACGCGGGGAAGTAATAAAGATTTACTCTTGTGCCTTATTCTTTAAGACCATTCACTTTAATTTCAAAACAAAGTGAAAATTCTCTCCCAGGGGAATCCGGATAGAGCCACAAAATATAAGGTATAAGGCAATCAAAGAAACTAAATATTTTGTTGTTGGGGCAAAGGTGGGTAGAGGGCATGTAAGAAGAGAAGAGTTGCAGGGATTTTCAGTAACATCATCTTAATGAACAAATTGCAACCCATATTTACTAAAGTCTGCGATAACGGGCTTCTCTATTTTTTTTTTTTATTATTTGTCAGAGAGAGACAGAGCGAGAGCGAGCACAGGCAGAGGCAGAGGGAGAAGCAGGCTCCCCGCTGAGCAAGGAGCCCGATGTGAGACTCGATCCCAGGACGTTGGGATCATGACCTGAGCTGAAGGCAGCCACTCAACCAACTGAGCCACCCAGGCGTCCCAATGGGTTTCTCTATTAAAGGGACACCTCAAGTGCTTTTATAAAGAGGAATGAATTTCACCAAAATTTAAAATGAATACATGAGAGCATGAAAAAAAATCTACTTTGGTGGAAGAAGTAGAAGAAAGTACAATGCCCACCAAATAAATTATCAATAAATTGTCTGAGACTGAGACAAATACTGGCCTCCTGAACAAATACCACCCTTCTACCACTGCTACTAATGTACAGAGCATTATAAAACGTTGGAATTTAAGGATAATTTGTGTTTTTGATTAGAGCATACTTACAGGGAAAAATTCATTGGTTACTTGATAGAAAAAATATATATAGGTATAGAGTATTTCTTTTGATATTCCAACACCACTGAATTTTAAAGTTATTTTTTTTTTACCAAGTTACAACAGCACCCAAACTTTTTTGTGCATGTCCTACCAAGATGCCAAGAAAAAATAGTGCTTAGCCCAGAAACAACTTTGGTCTATAAATTTAATCCTCTTTTATATGAAACCTACTAGTGTTTTGAAAGGTTAGTAAAGTGTTTTGTACTTCCTTATCATTTTGGAGGAAATCATAATCAGCCAAATGTCTATACATATTATATCTCAATAAAACTGGGGTGAGGGGAAGCTTCCCCTCACATTGATGTAAAATCTGCCTCTTCTCAAATATATTTCCCAGGTCTGCTTTTGGGGAAACATAAAATAAGACTCTGTTAGTTTCCATACATAGCAGCATTCAAAATATTTGAAATCTTTATGAAGCCTTATTTTCCTCAAGAGAGAAATTCCCCATTTGTAGAACTATTTATTGGACAACATGGATTTTGGCCCTCCAGTATTTTTGTAGTCTTCATACCTGCTTATCAGCAGCATTCTGGAATGCTCTAGGTCTGATTTTGCTGATAAAGAAGAGAGCAAAACCCTTGTATTACTTCTCATGATCAGAAATACATGTGTTTAAGGTGCCTGGGTGGCTCAGCTGGTTAAGAAATACATGTGTTTATATGACTATAACTTTAAAAATATGTCAACTGTGTTTTCCAGCTATATTCATCTTGTTGTTGCTCATAGTTCATGTAAACTACCAGAATTTCAAAAGTAAATTGCAGCAAGAAATAGCCCTCTCATTATGTGTTATTAATTCTTCCATTGTGCACTTTACTCAAAAACAAGGGTTCCCTAAGTAAAGCAGCATTCCCAGTGAGGTATGTTTAGAGCTTAAAAAGGATATTTCTCAGAATACTACACAGTAATTAAAAACAACAAACTAGGGGCGCCTAGGTGGCTCAGTGGGTTAAAGCCTCTGCCTTCGGCTCAGGTCATGATCCCAGGGTCCTGGGATCGAGCTCCACATCAGGCTGTCTACTTAGCGGGGAGCCTGCTTCCCTTCCTCTCTCTCTGCCTGCCTCTCTGCCTACTTGTGATCTCTGTCTGTCAAATTAATAAATAAAATCTTTAAAACAACAACAACAAACTATTGATACACACAAAAACCTAGATTAATCTCCAGATGTTACATATTGTATGATCCCTCTTACATAACTTTCTTAAATTTTTTTTTTAAAAAGTATAGAGGGACGCCTGGGTGGCTCAGTTAGTTAAGTGGCTGCCTTGGGCTCAGGTCATGATCCCAGCGTCCTGGGATCGAGTCCCACATCGGGCTCCTTGCTCAGCGGGGAGCCTGCTTCTCCCTCTGCCTCTGCCTCTGCCTCTGCCTGCCTCTCTGTCTGCCTGTGCTCGCTCTCTCTCTCTCTCTATAACAAATAAATAAAAATTTAAAAAAAAAGTATAGAAATGAGAGCCCTTAATGATTGGCAGATGTCAGGTGGGGGTTGAATGGTTAGGAAATATGTATGTCTATAAACGTTCAGCTGGCCGGATCATGGTGTTGCTGAATCTGTTTTGTATCTTGATTATATCAATGCTTATATCCTGCTTGTGAAATTATACTAGTGTTTCAAGATGTTATCACTGGGGGAAACTGGGTAAAGGTATGTGAATTTCCAAATTATTTCTCACAATTACATGTAAATCTATGATATAAAAAGAAAAAAATTAGGAGTGCCTGCGTGGCTCAGTTGGTTAAGCATCTGTCTTTGGTTCGGGTCATGATCCCAGGGGCCTGGGATCCAGTCCCACATGGGGCTCCTTGCTCAATGAGGAGCCTGCTTCTCCCTCTCCCTCTGCTGTTCCCTCTGCTTGTGGTCCCTCTCTCTGTCAAATGAATAAATAAAATCTTTTAAAAATTTTAAAAAAGAAAAAGAAAAAATTATATTTTGCATTATCTCTGATACTGCTAAAAGAAGGAATCATTGTTACTTCTGCCTATGCTTAGGCATGTCATTTTTTTTTTTTTAAAGATTTATTCATTTGAGAGAGAGAGAGAACATGAGCAGACAGGGGCAAAGGAAGAGAATCTTGAGCAGCCTCCACACCCAGCAGAGAGCCCAATGCTGGGCTCCAGACAGCACCCCTGAAATCATGACCTAAGCTGAAGTCTAGAGTCAGATGCTTAATGGACTGAGCCACCCAGGCACCCCATGGCATGCTGTTTTTACAAATGTGCTGGTTTTCTCTGTACTGTTCACATACTGAAATTCTTTAGATGTTTGGTTAATTTGTTATAAAATAATTGCTCAATAACATTTAAAGTGAAATTTAAAAAATTAAAAATACAAAGATTTCGTCATTGGCTATTATAAAGCAGCTTATCCTAAAAAGATATACAAGCTCAGGTTTCTACTGCAATCTGAAAGGAGAATATATCTATCAAAACTTTTGTAAGCCAAAATGGAATAAAGCAAAGACAAAATTATCATTGACCTACTGGAAAAATTCTGAATACTCCCAGATCCCCAAAATCACCTCTCCTAGGCTTTTCTGATGCCTTCAGACACATCTCACTAATGGACTGACAAATACATCAAGAAAAAGTACAGATGCTCCCAGACACAGGTCAAGGTTGTGGTGGCTTAATGCTGAGATAGTAAGCAGAGTTGGCCAGAAGGAGCTCACAGGTGCTCCTC